>JAQZBX010047747.1:0-20397 GCA_029593785.1 Cabassous unicinctus
AAAAAAAAAAAAAAAAGAAGATTTTTGACACAGAATAATTAATGTTTCTTGTACATCTAAGTTGTACTTGTCTATATCCTATACATATATTAACTTATTTAGCCTTCACAACAAACTACTATGGTCCCTATTAAATAGATGAGGAAACCAAGGCACAGAGAGGCTAAACAACTTTCCCAGAGTCTTGCAAATAATATCTGTTAGTGCCAGGCAGTCCACTCATATAGTGACTCAATATTCATACTTATTCCCTGAGTTCCAGTCTTTCCTCTCATGGTGCTTTGGAAGTAGGGAAAAAGAGGCAAGGTGAGAGTCAGTGAGCAGATAGTCAGTGAGAGTCAGTGAGGGAGGTAGAGATGCACAGTGGAAAATAGAGGGAGAGTGTGAGCAATAGAGCAATATAGAAAAAAAAAATTTAGGTTTACAAAGTTTGGGGGAAAAAAGTTTAGGGTAAACCCCATGAAATTGCCATTGTCAATTTCATGATGTTCAACTTATTAAATTTCATCATCAATGGAGATGTTCCTGACTGCTCAGCAGTCATTAACAATATTGTCAAATGTAATTAGCTTTGGGACTGGGATTGAAAAAAATTATTGAAGTATATCATTCATACATGAACATACATAAACTATAAGTGTTCAGTAAACATTGTGAACATACGAAACAAACATGCATAACACCACACAGGGCTCCCACACATCACCCCCCCACAAACACCCCGCATTGTTGTGAAACATTTGTTAACAAATCATGAAAGAGCATCATCAAAGTCTTACTACTAACTATAGTCCGAATCTTCTCCCCTATACGTTTTTTTAAGGATTTATTTGTTTATTTATTTATTTTTATCCATCTCCCCACCCACCCACCCCCGTTTTTGCTGTTTCTGTGTCCATTCGCTGGGCAACTCTCTGTGTCCGTTTCCTGCCCTCTCTTCTCATCCTTTTTCTCCTGTCTTCACTAGGATTCGATCCTCGGAACCTCCGATATGGGAGAGAGGCATCCTACTGCCTGCACCACCTTAGTTCCTGGTTTTCCGGTGCGTCTCATCTTGGCTCTCCCTTGTGTGACTCTCCTGTTATTTCATCATCTGGCTGCATGGCTCACAGGGCCTGGCGGCTCACCCGCTTGTGGGGCCTGGCGGCTCACCCATGCATGGGGCCTGGTGGCCCACATGCATTCTGTATTTTTTTTTTTTTCATTTTTACTGGGAGGTCCCAGGTCCCTCCATAAGGAGGGAGCCACATCTGCCCCCCTGCTATATCTCTTAAGGTTGACCAAAGTTACAGTCTTTTCCCATACAGAATGGTCGTATAGAAAATCAGGCTTAGTTTATCACCAGCATTCTAAAAACCAGACCTAGGGAGAAAAACTAGGTCTGGGGACACATGCATGGTTTCTAATATAGCGAGTGTTTAGCCTACTCTGATTATCACAAAATCAGGACAGCGAGAATATTCACACTGGGATTGAAATTTTAAGCAAAAAATCAAAATACCGAAAATTAAAAGTTACTAGGGACCAATCCACAGTCTTTATTAAATCAACCTAGTGAACCATATCTTGGATTATATTTACTCAAGGGATAGATACCAGGCACCTGATACAGAATCTCCTATCACATTTAAACTGAGACAATAGTTCTTAAAGTGTAGTAGCATCAGCATTACCAAGGAATATGATAGAAATGCAAATTCTCAGGCTCACCCCAGATCTACTGAATCAGAGACTCTAGAGATGGTGGGGGAGGGGGGCCAACAGTCTATGCTTAATAAGCTCCTCTGGTAGTCAGAGGCTCATTAAAGTTTGAGAACCAAGATCAAAGTAAGGTACAATATTGTACAATTGTGAGAACTGGACACTGAATTCACTAATAACTCTCTTGTTTCTCTACTGCACCCAGGCACATTTTATGCCCCATGCCCTGCATGCAATGTCTGTATTTGGTCAGTTAAGTGAACATATAAAAAGCCTCCTGGTCTCTGGAGACACTGGTGAATTCATCCACATGTAGAAGATTTCCAGTTATGGAACACACCATGGAGCTCAGGTGAGTTTATCTGGAAAAAATGAGGTCACTAGAGTTGAGTGCTTTGGTAGGACTATGGCAGGCAGGTAGTCATTCAGGTATTTACTGAATTCCTGCTATATTGTCAGCACTGTAGGCGGAACTAAGGGGGTACCGAAACTCCTTCTCTTGAGGATTTTAAAATCCAGACAAAAGGAAGATACTCAAAACAACTAGGAAGTACATAGAGAACTGTGTAATTGTTGGGTGTGGATGATGAGTGTTAGAGAAATTGAAAGGAAAGACCTTGATAGTAATTGGGGTAGATATGCTTTGTGGATTCAATGGACTTGAACTTGGATTTGGAAAGCTAAATAGTAATTGGGCGGGGTAGTGATGGTAGGTGGGGAAAGTGTGAATATCCTAAGGGGTCAAAGAGCATTAGCAAAGCCGTACAAGAAATAATCTGATAGTAGTGCTGGGAGAGGTGGGTTGGGAAACCACGAAGACACCAGATAATCTGAGCAGATTGCATAAGAGTATTAATAGGTGTGTGTGTTGGACTAGTAGCGAGTGGACGGGCTTTTTGCAGTCATCCAGAAGTGGGTTCTAATCTGGGTTTATCATGGTTCAACTGTATTACATTGAACAAGCTGCTGCATCTGCAGAATGGAAATATTTCCTCTCTTAAAAAGCCGTTTTTGAGAGGATTAAATAAAATAAGGATTTAGCCTGGTATCTTTACACAGAAAGCACCTAACGGACAGTCACTATCGACTTACTATCATCATTATCATCATCATCATCATCATTTCAGTCCGTTTTCTAGTGGGAAAAACTGAAAAGTCTTATTTAAATGATTTATTTGTTTCACCCATTTGTCCACAGATTTTGTGTCCATATTCTTTCAGTCTTTTTCCTCCATTTTTATACCCCAGGGCTCACTCAGGAAGTGTTCCCTTCTTTACGGTTGACAAGCCCACAGGCACGTCATCACCAGTGTTGGCCCCAAGGCCTCTGACAGAACCTGTAAACTGTGGTCTACTGGGGAAACGCCCAAGGGAATATTTGGGTAGACAACGAAATCGATTCTCAAACTACCAGCTATTTTCACAAGTGCGTTTCCCAACTCATAGTACTACTTCTTGATTAACACTTATAGGCCCTGTTGTTGAAATAGGCCTCTTTCCCATTCGCGGATGTGAGCAGACCAGATCCTGTCCCTCTAGGGTCCCAAGTAGACGGGAGCTCATGAACAAGGAAAAGTTTAGAACTCCATATGCTTCCAAATAAGAGCAGAGAAATGTATTTTGCTTTACTGCTCATTTCCCAGTCATCCAAGTAAAACATTTCTTCAAAACATCAAGTGCATTAGAACACAAAAGGGGAAAACATGCCGAGATAAACAAAGCTAAGTTAGGTAAAATTATACTGATATGTGCAAAAGTGAAATCTGTTCTTTAGGACTCCAGCTAAACAAGGTCTGGAAATTCCATCTGTAGCATTCTCCCAGGAACGTCATAATGTCAGCATTCCAAAGGAGTCCAGAGTCTCAGAACCAGGGTCTAGGATGCCAGGAAAAGAGTGGAGAAGAATCCCCATGAATCCTGGCATTTGGTATAAGGGCAAAGGCTAAGTAGTAGGAAATAAAGAGTGAACTCCTCTCAACACAATTGAGTTTGGACACCATCCGGAGAATGCCTCATTTCACTAAGTGGAATGCCACCCAAGTGAGTAAAAGCCTGACAGCGTGCAACAATGCCAGGTAATCAGCTCTTCTCTGTCTCTCTTTCTTTATATCACCAGGGAGAAGCTCTTAGGCAGAGAGGACAATCAACAGATAGGCCAGTCTGTTGCTAGTGTTTTAACAACATGGGCAAAGAAACCATGCAAAAATGGATATCTTTGGGTTAGAGTGGAGGAAATACAGATATTTTGCTTTCTGTATCAATTTCTTTTAATGTAATATTAAATATTATTTTAATAAGTAAAAGCAATGATTGTACAAAATAAAATGCACCCACCATCGTTACTTAATATGACTTGGTGGCTCAAAGGTAAAGATCCAATATGTAGGGTCAGTCTTATGAGGGAGTCAGAAAGAGGTGGTCAAAATTTACACAGAACACGCAGACATAGAGAAAAAAATGAAATGCTTTACTGTTATCACTCTACTCTCTTCTTACACTGGAGCCTCCATTCCTGCGGATGGTGGAGAAAAATTAAAATTGCCAATTAAAGGTAGCTTACTCTGTTTCCGTTTGGATCACTTTCTGTGGGTCAAAGCCTCCTTCAGATACATACTCAGTCAACGCAAAGGCCGTTTCTTCCCTCCCTTAGAGGTCTCTTGCCTCCCTCAGGTGGCATCTGTAGGCACAGGGCAGCTGACATAGCCTTGCTGCCTTCAACTGCAGACGGGTGTCTTCCCTAAATGTTCTGTGTTGTGTCTACTTAGGTGTGGTTGGTCTCACTGTCCTCTGTGGGAGTCCTGCTGGCATCTGCTGCTGAAGTCTAAGGCAGCTGTGGTCCCTGAAGTCAACAGGTCCTTGTACTTCATGGCTTCTTGTTTCCCTGCCTTGACCACAAGCCTCTGCCAGGACACAGTTGCCCTCAGCACCTTGGTGTCCCCTCACCAGGGTAGACAGGAACCCATGAGGGACCTGGAGCCATATCTACCCCAATATGTCCCTCTGCCCTGGCTGCTCCACCCCTTCTACCCCATGGTAGACACAGTGGGGAGGCTGGGGACCAGCCAAGATGTGCTGGCTCTTCTTCAAACCATCCGGGATGTTTGTGAGGGTTTCTAATGTCTCACTATCCCCTACGCTAATTTTACTTAAGCCTCGTTAGGTTCCAGCGACCAAGATCTGATAATATACCCTAGGTTGATCTTCTCAGAATCACCCTCCTTCTGCCTGAGGCAACGCTATTTCCTCTTCCTGTTTGCTGGGAATTTCCCATAAGCCATTTCCTCTGTCTGGTCTATGCTATGACTTTGCTCCTATTTGACCTAGCTTGGCTTTTTAGATGTGAAAGGAAACCTCTAGGAATTTAGAAAATCTTTTTCTCTTTCCACAAAACCTGGTTCCTAAGACCTTGTTGTTGGGGATTCAAATATCGTCTTGAGATGAGCACCTTAAAATTAGCTCCTCTTTCTTTGCTCTCCACGGTAACCATCCTAATCTTCACAACGGTGGAAGTTCTACCGGCCAATGTCTCACCTAAATTAGAATAATTCAAAGTGGGTTTAACAAAAGGGATAAGGGATTATTTACAAAGGTTGGGAGAGGTGTAGGGCAACTGCAAGGCAGACTGCAGGGCCCTGGGGTGAGTAACAGTATATTCACCACCACCCATAGACCCACATTCTGACAGGGGAGGGCTACCCAGCCCAGAAGGAGAGAGGGCGTGGAGAGAAGGAGGGAAACTGTAACCTTCAGTTAGGGGGCAGCAGCCAGAGGAGTAAATGCAATACATCATTTCCCTCCCTTCTGATTGGAGGTCCTGACTGGCCACACATAACTGGATGCCAGAGACAGCAGAGCCCATTGATATAATCCTTACAAATCAGCCCCTGAATGGGGAAAAGTAGAGAGTGGATGTGCGCAGACTAAAGATATCCAGTAAAAAAAAAGCTTTTCCCCGAAATGTGATCAAGTACAAGAAAGCTAGAAAGAGAAAAACTCACTAATATGTTTCAAAAACATATCCTGTAACAAATGTCTGTCTTACCCACAGTTTAATTTCTGTCAAAGTCCATCTAGGATGCATTTCGAATATCAGTGGAGTAGTTAATTGTACAAACACATGAATGTTCTTCTATGAACTAGAACAAATGCACATCACTATTAGAAGGTGGTCAGAATGTAGTGGTGTGTGGGAGAAATACAGCAGATGTAACTATGGATTATAGTTACCAGCAATATTGTAATGCTCTTGCTTCAATGCCAAAGAAGGCACTACACCAATGCTAAGGGTCAATAATAGGGGTATGGGATTTTTCCTTTTGTACTAAGGAAAACGTTCAAAGGTTTACTGGGGCTAAGTCTGCACAACTGTGTGGTGAAAGTGAGAGCCACCGAGTGTGCACTTTGGATAGACTGTACAAGGCATGGGGCTGTATAACACAGTGAACCATGTGGTGGAAGATGGATTGTGGTTAACAGTGCAAATGTGAGCGTGTTCTCTCATGAACTATAACAGATGTACAATACTAATACGTAGTGTTACTAATAGGGGTGTATGGAAAAAATATACCAAGTGTACACTATGGGCCATAGTTAGGGGTGATAGTCTGATGATGTTCTTTCATAATCTGTGATGAATGCTCCATGACAATGTAAGGTGTTAATGGAGGGGTGATGTTATTATGCATTATTGTTTTGTAAACTCAAACTTCTCTAATAAAAAAAAAAACAGTGGAGATACCACCAATTTGAAAGCTTTCTAATGATAGTAAATCGTTAACCTTAAGGGCTTTCTGTTTGCCAAGTGCTGTGGAAAAACGTTTTGCTGATGCTTTTAATCCTCAAAAGAGCTTTCAGAGGTGGGCATTACTATTAGCATCTTCATTTGACACATGAGGAAACTGAGATGAAAAGACGTAAAGAATTTGTCCAAGGTCATAAATGCTAGTCAATAGGCGCTCTAAGACCTAAGGCCAGGCTGCCTGTGACAGGCAGGGAGCTGGGACAGGACAGTGGAGACGTGAAAAGGGCACCTGACTTAAAGCAACCACTGCTCCTCAGCCGGAGCTGATGGTCGCCATCTGGAACAGGAACGCAGTGTTGCCACATCTGAGTTTCCAAGAAGAATCTGTAGCCCATGTGGCATCTGAACACTCCCCACTTTTTAAATTTAATTGTTCAATTTAAATTTTTCATTAATTTTTTAAAATGAACGAGATAAAGTAAACACACCAGGAGCCTCTGGCTTGCACTTTTCACTAAACTCTAACAGAGAACCCCACCCCATGACCCCACAGCCCTGCATCCATGACGGCAATGCTTCTCAATAGCACTTAGAGGGCTGTAAATCAAACAGCACTCTGTATGCAAGTTAAATAAAAATATGATGGACTGTTTGTGGTTATCATAATGACTTATCATGCTAAGAACGTCACATGTGTTTTGTCACAACAGCCCACAATATACTATCTTACAGATGAAAATACTGGGTTCAAAGCCAAAAGTCACCAAATAGAAAATGACAGAATTCAGGACTGAGACCAGGGCTCTTTGACTCCAAAACTTAATGCTTTTCTGACCACCAGTAGACAACCTGTACAACTCTAAGATTCTAGGCCCACAAATCAGAAAGCCACTGGAAAAATCTATTCTTCCATGTTGGGTGCCAGTGATAACCTTGAAAGAAGACCTTTTGCTTTTAAGGCTACTCACCAACGATTCAAATAGTATGCTTCCTAAAAGTACTATGGACACCTTTAGAACACCAAACAGCAAAAGAGATAAGCAAAGTAAAGAGTGGAGCCATGTGTGCTCAGAAGTGGGTGGGCCAGTGGGAAAGCAAACAGAATCTGCTGGAAAAAATAGAAAAGCAAAGAGACTTAGCTGAAAAAATGCTAAGAAGGGGGCCCTCATTCTTTCTTCTTTATTTTCATACCTGATTATAGAGAAAATAGCATTTTAAAGACTTTTTTTTTAAGTGAGCAGGGCAATATAAAATGAATGGATTGTAACATCCTCTAGGCATGCCTTCCAAACCCCTAGCATTTCCTTCTCTCTCTGGATCATAGTTCTCTTGAGATGTTTCAGTCATGCTTCTCAGCACAACAGGCTCTCAGACTCCCTGCACCCATCTCTCATCCAGCACTTTTATTTCAGTTCAGGAATGAAGTTCTGATCAGACAAGGAATTTGCAAAGGAGAATGTCCATGATTATGTATTTCTGTACGGTCTCATTCACTAGATTTATTGCCCATCCTTGAATCATCTCAAATTCCCCAAACTTTACTTGTCTCAAGCTCTATCTCAAAGCTTTCTATCATTATTTCTGAATGACAACAATAAATTATAAGACTTGCCCTTTCAAGAGACTTCTTGGCAAGAGACTTCTTTTTGTCATAGTGCATGACAAGTCTCCTCAACTGATAAGTTCAAACCAGATTTCCATTCTCCACTTCCTCCTCACAAAATTCCCCCCCTAGGATACCCACTCTGCAAATGGCACCACCGTCCGCCCAGTTTCATGGGTCAAAAGGCTAGCAGCTCCCTAGAGTCAGCCTTTCCCTCACCCTTTTGTCAATCCTACCTCCAAAGCATCTCTGAGGCTCAGCCTCTTGTCCCCATTCTATTGCAAGAGGCAAGAGGCCGCCATCTCTCACCTGGACTGAGGCTACAGCTCCTGTCTGGTCCTCCTGCTTCGCTCGTCCCTCTCTCCAATCCATTCTTCACAAATGAGCCAGACAATCTTCATAAAATGGAAATCCAAACATTTCCCCCCTGGCTTCCCACTGCATTCAGAATAAAATCTAAAACCCTAAACATTTTCCACAAGACCATTTCCTGTCTCATCTCATGTCACCAACTGTCCCCCTCCGTCCATTTGAAACATAGTAGCTTGTTCTCTTCCTCAAATGCTCTAAGCCCTTGACTGTCTCAAAGCCGTGGCAATTACTGTTTCCTCTGCCTGGAACATGCACCCCCAGTTTCTACTTGAATGGCTTCTTCTTACCTTTCAGTTTTCAACTTCAAATTCTTTTACTCAGAGAGTTTTTCTGACCATCCAGGTTGACAAGTACTTTGCTTCCGTATTTCTTTTCTTGCTGCCTTGCTCCCACTGTACCCCACCCACATAGCATACAGTCTGAGATCTCGTGGGGGACAAAAAAAAATGAGTGTTGAATAATTGAATAGAGCCCACCCTATAGCTGCACCCTGTACCTCCAACCAATCACACATCAGAGTCAAAGTAAAGAACTAATTATCACTGTCTTGTATGTGAAAGCAAGCAGTCAGATAAACTTATAAAAATATGCTTTCAGTTAAGATCACAGAAGATATTTTCTAACTGATTATGCTGAGCTGGGGAACAAGATGCTAACATAATAAACACGTTTACTTTGAAACAGATGGAAATCTGGTCAGCTCCCCACTGGTTACTTGATGTGGGGCCCTTAAAATTTTTTTCTGCTCTTCAAGAGTTTCTGAATATAATTTTTAAGGGCCAGAAATCACTCCTGTCGAGGACATCCCAAGCTCCCTGGAAGTCACTTCCTGGCACCAGTCCTCTTGAAAAGGCGCGGTTTAATTGAGTCCTGTGGGTTCGTGCTCATTTGCATATCTGCCTTGGTGTAGAAGATGTTAGTGCTTAGCTACATCTTTACAAACAAGAATCCCAAAGTGAGAGAAGCACTTTAAGATCCTTGAATTGGGCAGTAGAGAAATGCAAAAGAACACATTTATTGAGTGTAGATTTCCTTAATGCGCCAAAAAATGCCTTTGGGTTGTCAGTTCAAATGTCATAAGTTGTTAGAAAAGCTGGAGGAATTTAGTGATCAGACACAGAGCAGATGTCCGTCTAAGCTTAAGAATTTCCTGAAAACGGCCCAACTAATCGTGCAGCATATGGACTAGGTCTTTGGAGAGGAAAGAGCCACGGGAAGGGAAAAGAGGCTTCAGAAACCACAACTTCAAGAACCACTAAGCTTAAACTCGTAGAAGAAAAATGATGCATCCTTTTGTTTGGATGGCGTAAAGAAAATTTCAGGACTCTCTGTCCAGTAGGGTTGAGGATGGTTCAGTGACTGATGCCTAAGGCCACTGACAGGCACTCTGTTGTTTCTAAATCCTTAACTTTCGCATTCTAATTATCACCTCCAAGATCCTGGATTTCAGATTAAATTTCTTTGGCTTTCAGGAAAAAAAATTTAAACCCACTAGAGATGTTACCACTTAAGTGTTTCTACAGATGAGCTAACCACAAAATGCCAAAGCAAAGTCACGTCCTGCTTTCCAAGCCATTATTATGGCAGGACACTCTTGACCAACCCCAGATGCAGCCTTCCTGGGTGGAGAAGCAGCCCTTGACTTTCAGCTCCTGACTGACGCTGGCCATCACTCTGGGATCTGGGGCTGGATAAAAATGCCACCCCTTCCCCCTCACCCAACTCTCCCTCCCACAGAGTTAATATTCATATCTACTGTCTTTTGTTTCCCTTTGCCTTCATCCAATTCTTTGTCATCTATCCCTCCATCCAACAAAGACGGGTTGAGCATCCACCTCTTGCCAGACACAATGCTACGTGCTGGGAATACACTGATGGACAATGTAGGCACATCCATGATCTCAGGGCACATCTAATCTAGGAGTGGAGACAGACATAACAACTAACCAGTCATTACTAAAATGGAGAAACCAGGTGCAGGGGCCCAGAGCCTGGCAGTGGCGTGGATCACACTGTAAAGCCAGTGGCGAGCAGATGTTTTCCTGGAGGGTGGGAGTGCAGGGGAGCCAAAGAGGGGGAAACGCACTCGAATCAGAGGGAGAAACACTACCAACTCCCAGAAACCTGCGAGACCATGGCACTTCCAGGACCCTGGAACAGCACAGGGCGGAACAGCACCATGGGGAGAAGTAGAAGAGAAGACAGAGCAGGGAGCAGGGGTCAGATCACAAAAGATACCAACTATGAGATGAGCTGGGTGTTCGAGAGTCACTGAAGAACTGTCAACACTCCTAAAAAAATTAAAATAATTGGTAAAATGTTAAATGGGAACAAAAGATCAGAATACACAATTTGACATGCAGCATGTTAACCTCACCACCACAAAGTTGAGATACTAGTTAGTAGACGTTTCCCTCAGGCTCTCCCTCAAAAACAACTTCCTGTTTAATCCATGTAAGAATTGTTTTATTTCTACTTTAGATAGATTTTATGTAGATAGATAGATAGATATGAGAGAGAGAGAGAGAGAATGTTTATTGTGCACTTGCTATGTGCCAGGATTGTATTCAGCCGTCAAGCAGCCTGGCAGTTTAGAGGGAGAGAAAGAGCAATCACCACACAATGATGTGGGCAGCCCTAAGAGAAATGCAGTGCAGTGGGCCAAGGAGGTGTGGAGGACCCAAACTGGGGAAGGCGGAAGGAGAAAGGTGGAGTAGGGCAATGAGGCCTTTGCATTTTTCATTTTGAGGTCATAGGTATTTTCAGTGGTAGATTAGCCTTAACCTTCATTTCTCTTAAGCTGAAATGTGGGGAAGCCTTCTTTCTCTCTACACTTGATGGTACACTTTTTGGAGATGGTGGACCGCTGGGTCATTTCCACTTGAGCATCTGAAATTTGGGCTCAGTGTGATTGTGTGTGCCCAGTGTTAATCAAAGTAAGGACATTTCTGACTTACTCTTCTCCAGCAAAAACAGCAGTGAGTCAAAATAAACAACCCTTGGAATCCAAATACATGTTTTTAGTGTATATGTTTTTTCATTCCTTTGGTGCCACTACTGGAAGCATCAATGTAGAACACCTGTTCTCCAGTTGTTCTACCTCTCAGGAGAGTATTTCCACCATTCTCTCATCACTACCACATGCCAGAATAAGCTGACAAGACCAATTTATTTTATTTCCAGATTAAACAATTTTTTTTGTGAAATTGGGGGTTCCAGTTCAACCCCTTCCTCTCATGACCACATGCTGGGCCACTCATTTGGGGGTTGTTGAATCTTTTAGAACCTCACACCTGATGGTGGACTTTTTACATTTAGAGTTCCCCGTGAAAGAAAGAAGGAGAACAAGAAGCCAGAGGATCTGCCTGAAGATCAGCATCTGACTCTGGGTCAGGTGCTGCAGAAGGCAGAAGGTGCCCAGAGCACTGAGGACAAAGCAAAGGAGATGGGAGAGGACAAGGCTCTTGAGGAAGGCCCTTCCCTCAGCAAAACAGAACCACGAAAAGGCTCCAAGGGTAAGGCCAGCCCAGGGCTACAGTCCAAATCCTTGTGCATATGCCAGGCATCCTGCTTAGGTTTGATGAAGTAGGGACCTGGAGTGGCCACCTCCAGGGGCAGGGGAAGGGCTGATACCATAGGACAGGACCAATACAGAAAAACATCAAGGCTGTAGCTTGCAGATCTGCAGAGCTACCACTATTCGTAGCTGAACTTCTGGCTCAAAAACCCTAATTTTCTTATTTAGTTATTATCCAGGGTTGGGCCAAAGAGGACTGCTTCCAACAAAACCAAAGGCCATACATGCCAATTAGCTCAATAGGCACATATCATGCCATGGGTCCCAGGGAGTTAGTCTTATCCTTGCAGTAAGAGAATCTGATTTTTGGAGGAAAGGTAGGTAGCACTGTCTCTGACGGATAGCTTGGTTCTGGCAGAGAGCCCATAATTCCTTGCCCAATAACCTTTGCTTATGCAGAGGTGGGCAGTTCCACATTGGGCCCAGTCTCCAACACCAGCTAAGCCCAAACCTGAGCCCCAGGTAGATCCTATTAAAGCAGGGAACATACACTAGCCAACAAGCTATATCTTTAAATATGAGGAACAGATCACTTAGTGCCAACAGTAGATATTTTCAGAGCAGGGCATGGCAGCCATGGAGTGGCAACTGAGCTGGGTATAAAAGCATGCCACACTCTCTCCTTTCTCCTTTTGTAAATTCTTTCTCCTTTTCCCTCTCTTATTGTCCCTTTCCCAGAGAAATTACTTATCCTTGCCTGTGGCTCTCAAAGCTCTAATTTACCAAGTCTGGGTTAGACATATGGAAGAGCATATACTGCTTCTGCTAAGAGAGCAGAGGGAAAGCATAGCTCCATTTCTTTCTCTAGCTAAGAAGAGCAAACCTTTTATAAATCAGTCTACATGATGTTGCTGCTCAGTGTGCTTCACTAATAGAGGGCAGAAAGCAAGGAAAAGTATTTAAGGTGAAAAATTATCTTTAAGCCTCATTTCCTAACTGGGGGATGCAAACCTTCCTGATCATTAACATAGAGCGATCACTTACTCCAAGTGCTAATCGGAGTGACAAATTGCAGTTGCCAGAAGGGGATATGGAAATTCTCCAAATTACTTCTAGAGCCCTATTCACACAGAATCAGAAAGGGTTTTCAGTTATGCAGATGCTAACCACATTTTGAAAATCACAGTTTTGATTCCCTAAACATCTTGATTTTAGTCATACTCAGGCCAAAGAAAGCTGTGAAGATGTAAACCATAAAAGAGAGAGAACCCAGAAAATGGGTCTTTTGCAAGGCTGTATCTTACTCCCCTGGAGGGAAACTAGTAATTACAGAAGAATCTAAGGGTAGGAAAGAGGTGGGAGGAGATGTAGCAAAAGTGGAAGGAGGAAAAGGGGAAATTCTGTATCTTAGGACAAAGCCGTCATCCTTGAAGCAGAACCAGTGCAAAAATCTTCATTGCAGAGTTGAGAATGAGATGTAAACTTAAAAAGGCATGAGGCAGAAACTCCCGGCCTGCTTCTGTCTCTCGGCCCAGATGCTTTCGGGGGGTCCACACATGAGCCTTCCAAGATACCCCCACCCTCCCCAAGCCAGCCTGCCATACTGATTCCGCCTTCTCCTCCAACCTCCCTAAGTTACATACCCCTCCAGTTTTGCTGAAAGATCAGAGTCCCCTGTGCTTTTTTTACCTGAGTTTCAAGCAGCAACCAGTTATAGTCAATTAAGTGACAGGAACTTTAGAAAGTGCATAGGATACAAAAATGGATTCATTCTTTCATTCAACAAATATTCATTGAGAACCAACTGTTTTTCAGGCACTGTTCCGTGTGCTGAAAAATACAGCAGTGAATGAAACTGATACAGATGATCAAAGATACTAACACAGAGAATGCACTAAGTGGCCCCATCCCAGTCTCCAATTACTCTCCAGCCTTGCAGAACAAAACTTGGGAAAGGGCAAATTTGAACACCGTTCCCACCCACTTATGGTCCAGTCTGGGCCATATAAGTCATCTCAGGAGAAGGTCAGAGCTGGCTCCCTAAGGAAGAAGAGCTTTGGAAACATTCACCCTGGGAATCTGCAGAATCCACAGACTGCTCCTTTGTGAGTCTGTTTCTTATTTTCCTCCCACTTGAAAGCAAATCGGATTTTCTTCCATTTGGGGGTTTCTACCCACTTCTGACCGTGAAAGGCTTAGGAAATTACAATGCAAGTTTTCCAACAGATGCTTTTACTAGCGTCAGACAGTCCTACACAGCTGCCAATTTGCTCTTGCTACATCTTGCAAGCCTGACACATTACGAAGGAAAGGAGGCCTGAGCTGGAAGGCCTTGCTCACACGGGGAATGCCCAGCTGCAAAAGCGAGGTTGGCGTGCACTGCCTAACCACACACTCCTCAACCCCTGGAGGCTCTGCCAAGCAAAAGATCCTGGCAGGAAATGTCTAGATGCAAGATTTGCAGTGGAGTGGTGGAGTGTGTGTGTGTGTGTGTGTGTGTGTCTGAGAGAGAGAGATTCAGAAACATTTTGAAAAGAAATGGGCTTGCTTGGAAATGTGTGGTTTCCCCAGCAATTTTTGGAATCTAAGTGCAGAGAATAGTGGGGGTGCCTGTATTTGGTGAAAATCCACAGCCACGCCCCATAACCATGTGTTGTAGGAAATGTGAACTGTGGCCCTTGCACATCACCCACCTCTGCTTGAGGGTATCTGGGGGAGATTTGGAAGATTACAGATCAAAGAAAGAGCTTGCCCCAATTTGTTCAGAGTCAGGAAAGCACATCTTCCAGACCAGTATCGGATTACTGCACACCCTGTCCAAACATGCTCACCAAGGCAAGATGGGTTAGTAGAATATGACTTAGATATTGTGACTTTTTTTCCCTGAGAGGAGCAGATGATTGAAAGGAGAGTAGATAGTACAAAGCTCAGAGAGTATGATGGGTAGGCCACTCACATGCTGTCTGCATGCAGCTCTCCCTAGGCCTTTGTGCCTTGGTATTCTCTTGTGCAAACTGGAGTGCATCACACTCAAAGCATCAAACAGGCACAAGACTGGATGGGATGGTAAAGTTTATAGTCTGATCACTAAGAACCTGACAGATAGCAGGTGCTAAACGACTGTTCACCAGTTAATTAACGCAATGAAGAAACCAATACATGAATGCAGGCTGAAATCCCTTACACAGCATCCTCGCAAGTGTTAGGCCAGGAAGTGCTTGAATACCACCGGCACTGGGACCGTCTACTGAGAGGGGCCACTCTGGCTTTGGCAGTTCTGGCTGCTAGCATTGTCTATACTGGCCTGAATCCAGATCCAGCTCCCTGAGCTGCCACCATTGGTTCAATTCCATCCCTTAGTACTGCGCCAGATGAGTTCGAGCCCTCTTCTACGAGGCAGTCCTTTGGAGAGTTGAAAACGACTGCCATACCCCTCCCCTGGGTCCATGCCTCTTCAGGATAACTGCTTCTCCCTCCTCCAGGCATGCTCCCAAACAGCATGGTTCTTTTGATTTTCTGTACCCTCCTCGTCACTCTCCCTGAATGAGCTCCGGTTTGCCCGGGAGCCTTCTGGACTGGTCTCTTGAGCTGAATTCAGTGGTGTTTGGACCAAGGAAAGAAAAGTGCATCTGTCCCCTTCTTGTTCCAAATCTTGTCTGTTGGTGCAGGCTGTCTTAGTTTCCCAGCTACTAGGACAGATCCCACACAAGGGGTTGGCCTAAATGATGGGAATTTATTGGCTCCCGGTCTCGGGGGATGCAAGGCTTGCTTTCTCCTGGGGTTGGTAGCGTCCTGGCTGGCTGGCAGTCCTCGGGTTCCTTGGTTTTTCTGTCACCCAGCGATTGTTCTCTCTTTTCTCATCGGGGCTCCCACTGACTTCCAGCTCCCAGGTCCTTCTCATGGCTTTTTTCTTACTATGCATCAGTTTTCTTCTGCTTTTAAAAGACTCCAAGAATCTGACTAGGATCCGCCTTCATTCAGCTGGGCCATACTTTCACTAAAAATAACATCTTCAAGAGATCCTTTTTATACTGGTTTTACACACACAGGAATGCAGATTAAGACCACGTGTCTTTCGGAGGGGGAGGGGAGTGGGGAGATCAGCCTACCACACAGATTACGGCCTCACTGGCATATATGCTGGATATGGCCTCTTACTTCATCCCAAACCCGTACGGTTTTTCAAATCTTAAACAGCCCCTCAGGCAAGGCATGCTCTGGAAATATAAAGCATCTTCCAGGTCTTCGCTGCCTCAGATGAAATCAGATGCCTCAGGCCTGGTAGAGGATTTGCTGTCCTAGTCAAGCCCTGCTTAGGCCAGCCCATTCCCCACCCCACGTCACTATCAATACTTCCCATGAGTGCAAGGCATCCCTGTCCTTCACACACACACACACACACACACACACACACTGAGTACAGCTCCAGAAAGCGGTCTTTAAATCACAGTAAAGATATTGAATTATTCCTTACACATTTTAACACTGGAAAGTTTATCAAGTATTCTCAAATACTTGGGGGGCTGCACCTTATGAAGAGGATTTTTCTATCAGACAGAATTGCATTTGGCCCAGGGGATAAAAAAAAAACAAACCAACAACAGAACAAAGAGTGTATTCCCCCCATATGATAATATGTCCAGAGGAAGGTATGCAAGTCTATGAGTGACTCCATGATGCCACAAGAAACTCAAACCTTCCATAGCTTTCTGTTCTACCTTATCTTCATGTTCAAAAGATGGCTGCTCACCTCTGGGTACCACATCCACATTCCAGGCAGAAGAGGAGAGTAGGGTGAAGGGAGGAAAAGAAAAAGGCACACTCCAGCCGAGTACAAGAAAACAATAACTTTCCCATAGATTTTCCTTTCTCACTGACCGTGATTATGTCACAGGGCCATCCCAGCCAAAAAATAATGAAATGTTTTCAGCTGGGGCACATTGCTTCATCAGTCAGGATCCTCCTACTGAGGAAGAAGGGGAGAATGGAAAATGGGTAGCAGGGCTGCCCAAGCAGTACTATCCCTGTTTTAAAGAAGAGGAAACTAAGGCTCCAATAAGTTAAGTGACTTGCCCAGGGTCACACAGCTGCTAACCAGTGGAGCAGGATTCAGCTGCCTCCTGGCTCCAAGGCCGCGTGATCGGCAGTTACAGCACCCACATAGCACTTCTCGGCTTACAAATGGCCCTGGTCTGCTCTTGTGGGGGGCATCCCTGGCCTCTGCATAGGAGTAGGGTATCAGATGGTATAGGGGTGGTGACCAGCTCTCTGAGAACACATTTAGCTTCTGCCACTGGAACACACACGTCCACCCCACAAAAGCTGGTCTTGGCCTCCCAGCATATCCAGTCCCAGCAGAGGGAAGCCAGGGACCCCTGGTCCCAGGGTGACCAAACTCCCAAGCAAGCTTTCCTTCTCCCTTGTTCCTTCTCTCTTTATTTTTACAAAATGGAAAATCTTGATTAAAATGTGTGATACTCCATTACCTTGGAGGTAAAGATTGGCTTTTCACTGAGGAAGGGGAGCTATACGAGTTATGATGGCCTAAATTCTGGATCTGATCAGAAAAGCAGGCTGGCGGCCTCTAAGCAGGAGCAAAGCAGATGGGGGTCAACGTCTCTTTCTTTCTCAAGATGCCCTTGGTGTTCAGTAAATTGGGCTTTGTGCTACTGGGGCTGATTGAAAGAGACTTCCTCAGCCCTGCTCTTGTGCACGGCTTCCATATTTGTGAACTTGGGGGGCAGCTTGGAGCATGGATCTGAAAAGATACCTTTCCTCCAGCCCTGATCTCCAACTATGTGTGTGTAGAAACCATGTGCTAGATATGCTGGCCACGGCTGCTTCTAATTCCACTTCATTCTAAAAAGCATCAGCCTTTGGATTCATTCTTGGTTTTGTGTCAGTTTATAGCTTACTGACAACCAAGACGAGCCTCATTTTATAAGCTAATAATAACAATGTGGAGACAGAAATATCAGCTCCACCAGCTCCTAACGTGGGTCCTTGGCCAAGTCCTCTAACCTCTCTGTATCATTATTATTTCACATACAGTAGTGACCACAAGCATAACAAATACCAAACGGAGTGGCTGGAAACACCAGCTGTTCATTATCTCACAGTTCCTGTGGGTCAGGAGTCAGGACACAACTTAGCTGGGCCTTCCGGTCAGAGTCGTATCTGAGGCTCAGTATGGTTGGCAGAAATCATTTCCTTGCAGCTTGTGGGACTCAGGTTTCTTCAAGACCAACAAGCAGCCCTTGAGTCTCCGACCTCACTTTTAAAGGGCTCTCCTGATTAAGTCAGGCCCACCCAAGGCAATGTTCCTTTTAATTAAAAGTCAGCTGATTAGGGACCTTAAGTACATCTGCAATAGCCCTTCATCTTTTCTACAATGTGCTATAACCATGAAAGTGATAGTCCCTTGCATTCAGGGGTCTCACCCACCCTGAAAGGGAGGGGATTATGCAAGAAGTGAACAATGGGGGGCCAGAAATCTTGGTGGCCTATTTAGAATTCTGCCTGCCATACCCTATAAAATGAAGACACTAATAGGACCTATCTCATGTAGTTTTTTTGAAGATTAAACAAGGTAGTGGATATAGCATAGTAAGTACCCAGCAAGTGGCAGTTGCTATAATTATTTTAGCATTTTTGAACATGGCAGATCCTGTGTTAGGAGCCGGGGAATTCAGAAAATAATGCAAACCTTGCTCTAAAAGAAATCGTGGCTGTTTTCTCTAGCACCACGAATTTTCTCCTCAGTTCAAAATTTGGCAAAAAAAGCAATAAAACTTTAATCCAACTAAATGACTTTTTGATATAAAGACTCAGGGGTTTTTTCTTGGCTTGTGGGTGCCACTGTCAAAAGTAAAAAGTGCTGGCTGCAATCAGATACTGTGATCCACAGGATTATTGTTCCAGCCCCAAAAGCCTCTGGTTTGCTGCTAAATCATAATCGAAGGAACCGTTGCTCGGTGTTATTGCTCCAGCGGAGGTGAGCCCAGGCTCTAGCCCACTGGTCCTTAAGTTCACCCACACACATCTGAATCACTGCGTGGCTTGTCCAGGTCCCACCCCAAGACTGAGCTGTACCTGGCCTGGGGTGCATCTGTACCTCAAGAGTTTTAGAAGACCCTCAGGAGGTCCCAACGCACTGCCAGGGGTGAGAACGGCTGTTGTACCAGTCTAGGAGGCTCCCAATGGTCGGAAAGCTAAATTTCTTTTAAAAAGGAACTGCTGAAGACATGATCAGCTGAAGACACACGAGCAGCAATAAAAGCACTTTTCCATATGCTTTCAGCAAACATTACAATTCAACACATTCCACGTCTTTTCAAACCACTATCCCAGGTCCAGACGGCCGCTGCCTTCAGCAGACACAGCCTGCTGCCTTCAGGGAGCCGCTGGAACTGTACTGAGAAAGATTCAACTGCCCACAGTGCCAAGAACGCTGCTGGTAGTCAGCATGCTTTCTGCTTGTCCACCTAATGTTTACTCTGTCCCCGACACGTGCTAAGCACCTACAGTAGACCAAGCTTCCTGCTGGGTGCCAGGACTTCAAAAATTAGTAAGACCCATGATTTGCTTTAAGGACAAGAATCGAATGCCAAGATGCAAAGGGGCCCATTTACCAGAGGAGGAGAGCTTGATTTCAGCATCGAGGGCATGGAATATTTTTTCTAGGCTATAAGCAATCATTTAAAAATATTCTATCTTCTATTAATATATGTATCTCTCTCCGGGGTTTCATTACTTCCAGAGAGCAGCCTCCTTCCAATTCCCCGTCTTCTCTCACTCCCCCTGCTCCCCACAAACAAAATTTATTGCCAAAGATAGGAATCTAAAAATTGCTTTAAAAGCCATGCTTGTCTCACAAGGGAAACGGCAACATGGAGCCCAGCCTCCCCTTTCCCCACCCTTCTCAGCCCCGCAGCCCCAGAGTTCCTTCTCCTGCACAAAAGCACAGGCTTCCCAACACGGCAAGGCTTCCTGGGCTGGGGGGCGGGGAGGGGGCAGCTTTCTACCTGCTGAGCCTTCCCTGCTCCAGCAGGGCTGATCAAATGCAGCACGAAGTAGACACTGACCGAGGAGCCACTGACAAAGCCCAGGGAAGCTGGAGTCCTCTTTTACGGCAACGCCAAGCCAGTAGCAGCCATCCGAGATGGTGTAAAATGAGGCTGGATTCAGTGTACCCGAGGTCTAAAGTGGACTTTTGCCCAGAATACCGCACGCTTCTACAAAGACCTGCGATGCAATCTGGGGGCCAGTTCAACCGGACGGAAGCCAAGGAACCTGTATTAGTCAGCCAAAGGGGTGCTAATGTGAAACACCAAAAATGGCTTGGTCCTTATAAAGGGTATTTATTTGGGGTAGAAGTCCACAGATACCAGGCCATAAAGCGTTATGTTTCTTCTCTCACCACAGTCCATTGCCACGTGTTAGAGCAAGACAGCTGCCGGCGTT
>JAQZBX010047748.1:0-20399 GCA_029593785.1 Cabassous unicinctus
TTAAAAAGGCACATCTCTGAAACAAAAAACACTGTCTCATTATAGATTATTTAGAGCTCATGATATGTTCCTTATTCTTTTTCAGCCAATCAAGATTTGTATTCTCGGTCCTCCTGCGGTGGGAAAATCGAGTATTGCTGAAGAATTGTGCAAGCACTACAAGCTGCATCACATTAAAATAAAGAATGTCATTTCTGAAGCCATTGCAAAACTGGTAATACTTGAGACTGCTTTCTTTGGAATCTTAATTTCTTAAAAACTGTTTTTCTTAGTCTTGTAATAAAGAAGCAACTAATTTTACATGTCAGTCTGCAAAGAGATTTGCTATTTTAATTGGATTTTGTTGTTGGCCCTGGTTATGAAAACACAGAATCCCATAAGGCTTTCCTCCGTGCATTGGAAACATCTTCCTGGGTCGGCCTTGCAATTTAGTCTGTATCCAGCTGTTGCTCAAATTATATCTTGTTTTCTCGCTTTGACTGGAACATTTTTAGTTTTTTTTATTCTTGATATATATTTCTCAGGGTATGATCAGAATGTTTATTTATTAAATACTTATCCTTTTAGTATAAAAGTATTATAAATGGTAGATAATAAGGTACATTTCCATAAATGACGATTAAAAGCCTTGATCTCTACAATGTGTGACTCCTTCAAGTAAGTTACAATCTTATATCTGGAAAAGTATTGCATCTTAATGTTCTTGCATTAACACAGGCATGTATTAGTCTCCTAAAAGAGACCAAGGAAAGCCTGGAGACTCTTCATCCATCTTTGGAGGTACAGGCCTCCTGAAAACCCTTGTGTGGTGACTGCCTCTGGGGACATCCCTATATAGGCCAGCCCCCTTTGCCAGCACCACTTGCCAGATGGTTTGTCAGTAGCAAATCAATGAGGGTGTCAGCCAATTTGAATCTCCCTCTGGTCTGTAGGAGGCAATTGTCACACCTAAGGAATTGGGGGAAGAAGAAGAAGAAGGTGAAGAGGAGGAAGAAGAGGAGAACGTGGAAGATGCTCAGGAGCTCCTGGATGGCATCAAGGAAAGCCTGGAGCAGAACGCAGGTATGGTCTTGTTAACAGTGGCTTTTTTTTTTCCTTCTGGTTTTAAAAGGACTTCCTGCTTGCTGTTTAAAAAAGAGCAGAGAAAGTATAATGATAACAAACAAATCTCATTCATAATTCTACCCACTGAAGAAAATCATTTTAATATTTTGGTGACTCTGGTCTTTGGGCAGAAAAGTCTTCCTAAGATTTAAAAAAAAGGGTGAAATTTGCATTCATAAATATTTTATAAGTATTAAAAAATAATTTATTAAAAAGAAAGAACAAACTGGGAAAGAAACATTAGCCACCAATATAACCAAGAGTTAATATTTCTACTCTGTAAAATGCTCAGGAAAATTAATGAGAAAATCATTAACTTCTTAATAGAAGAATGGACGAATAATTCATGGAGGAAGAAATACAAATAAATGGAAAAATGTTCTTACTCACTTGGTAATTGAAACCATCTTATTGAACAAACTAATCACAATAAGGTGTTACTTTAAACTCAAACTCTGGATTCAATCTTTCCCCACCATTGGATGAAATTTCAGGCTGGTCCCATTGAAACTCTAAATGATAAATGAGTGGCTCCTTTGTTCATTCACGCTTTAAGAAGTCTATTCCAATGAAATAATCACAAACTGGGCTTTGAACTGAGATGTCTTTAAGGGAATTTGATACCCAGCAGGCAAGCACAATCAGTAGAAATTATTTTAAAAAGTAACACCATGCTATTTTTACATTTAGCCGGTTGAGATCCGTCATCAAACTGGCCATACTGGTATCATCAAAATCTAGCCCAATGTATAACCAGTACTTTGGACTCTCATCCAGTAGAAACCTTCTCCCCCTCGCCATCCTCTCAAGCACGTTTGGCTTCCTCCTCTTCCTTACTACTCCCAGCCTGCTGGTGCCTTTTTCTGACCCTCCAGGGTTGGGCTGTTTCATTCCCCAAGTGGGAATGGAGAAGGTCAGAGACATATGTCACCTCCTCAGTTGTAAGCTGGCCTTGGGTGACAGATGGCACACTTGCTGTCTCTTCCTCATGTTGTGCTTCTGTGCGTCTTTCACGTGTTGTCCCACTGAGGACCTCCCAACTGCAGCTCCATGGAGGCAAAGCTTCTGTCTGGCCCATCCATCTCTGGTTATCTCACATTCCACCTGGGTTGAGAGCATGGTTTTCCATTCCTAGCCCCACCCCCATCCCCATCCCCTCACAAGGGGACAGCATCACCTATGCTCCAGTCAGAGGATGTCCAGGTGTCAAAGGCTGTTTGTCAGTGGCCAGCTTAAGAAGGGTCCTTACTACGTACATTGCTTCTCCTCTGTCCACACTGCGAGGATGCAGCCTTCTCCACGCCTTTCTCTGAAGTCCAGGGCACCATGCCCCCATCCTTCTCCATCCTCAAGTCAACCCGATCTAGTCTCCAGGGGTGGAGAGGAGAGTTCGCTAAGCAAACACCTGAGTTTCCACTTAATCCAGCTGATGGCCTGAGTCTTCATTTGTGCTTTGGTGAGGGCTGGCCCAGGTAGAAATGGAATCTGGGATCCCAGAAGGAAGGGTGATACACAGAAAACACAGATTAATACTATGAGAGATGACTGCCTCTGCCTGGCCTGGGAGGCATTTGGGAATTACTATTCTGGTTCTAGACTATTCTGACAGAGTCCTGGTGCCAAGATAAGACATTTCCTTATGAGGACACCTGTGGAAGGAAATCTGGCGAGGCCACAGGGAGGGTTGGGGGACTGGGATTCCTAGGAATCCACAGATGTACGGAGAGCTGTGTACACAAACCCCAGTGAGCTCTAAGACCAGAGCCAGCGCTGGAAGGAACGAACTGTGCTGCCCCCAGAGGAGAGGCGAGTGCTTCTAGTAGCCCAGCCAACAGAACTGCACCCTCAACACTGTATAAAGCTGTAAAATTCTTGACAGAAACTTATATAATTGACCATTGCAAGAAGCCAAAAATCTTATCCAAGGGGCTAGCATAACAGGATAGTGTGAGGCACCGTCTGAGCCCTTTTCATGTCCAGGGAGGCCCTGTAGAACAAGAGTGACAGTGGAGCCTGTGCCAAGCTGCAAACGGCGACCGAGCCCTCCAGATGAAGAAGGGCCTGTCCTTGGCGGGAAACTGCTCTTCCCAGGAACAAGAGAGGGCAAACTGGCTCGGCAGTCCCTGTCAAGGGAGATGTAAGAGGGACACGGGGGTGGGGGTGGGGGGGTGTTGGGGAACAGAGGAAGTTGTCTTTGAGAGGAAGGTGATAAAAGAAAAAGTTTCATGCAGTTTAGGGTCGCACAGCTTTATTGAGCGATTCGTGAACCGGCAGCATCCCATTTGGAAAGTGGAAGGAAGCTTCACCCACGCAGGAGAAAGGAGAAGCTCATATAGGGTGAGTGCAGAAGCAAGTGAGGAAGTGTTCTGATTGGCTGACGTGAAGCTTCCCTTTAGCTTAGGGGGAATCTTACAAATTGGGGAGCAGGTGCTTAGGAATGAGGAAGTTAGCTGCCCATAACTGATGGGCTGCGTTTAAACTTGGTTTTCTGGGCAAGTTGGGCATTTACAGGAACTAGAAACTGGCTTAGGTTTTCGGTTTTGCTGACATGGGGCTTAGCATGGGTACCTCCATGCTGAGCCTATTAGATTTTATTTATCAAAGGTAAAGTCTTTGGAATGACAACTGACCCTTCCCACTCCCCTTCCCCACCCAGTTGCCCACTTCCTACAAGAAAGATTGGACTAGTTCATGCAGTCCTCTTTAACCTTTTTTGTTGTTGTTATATTTTTTCTCTTTAACCTTTGGAAGCTATTTCTCCTTCCTCGTATTTGTTCCCAAATCCTTCCTATTCATATTCACCTGAAACTAGAACATGGACCTTTATTATGTTTGAGCAAAACAACACCTTGGAACCCACAGCCCGAGGATATATAGAAATCTCAGAGTTTGAGGACACAGAAGTTAGCTCCCTTTTCCCTCACATGACCCAATTTGTTATTATATGTGTCCAACGATTCCAGCAAGGCAGGTTTCACAATCCCACAGTGAGGCATCTGCCCGACCTACATCAAATTCCACCTGCAGTGGCCCCTGAGAGAGCAGCCAAAATGAGAACTTCTTTGTAAAACTGTAGAAGGCATTAATCATAGGTTCTTTTTGCCCACTTTACTTATTTCGAAAGCGTTGTGAAATTATTGAATCTACGGGGGTGTGTGTCGAGGGACTCCAGGTAATCCTTGGACTAGGCTTTCAGTTTTCAAAGTTTGAAAATTAAAAGTTGGGGAAGAAATTCTGTAAACGTGTCAGTGTCACAGTGTATAAACTGTATATGGATTCTTTTTAAATCTCAGTTTGCAGCTATCTATTTGTAAACGGTGTTTTAGTAGTTATCAACATTGTTAATATTAGCACTTTAAGTATTTAAAAGATAGACTTAAAATTAATAATATTTAGATCTTTAAAAAAAAAAAAAAAGCAGTGTGAGCCGTCCAGAAGGGCCATGCTCATTCGTTTTAAAGCAGAATTGGGGACGGATGTGGCTCAAGTGGTTGAGCACCTGCTTCCCACATGGGAGGTCCTGGGTTCAGTTCCCAGTGCCTCCTAAAAACAAAAACAACAAGAAAACAAACAAAAAAACCAACTCGGGATCCAGTGTGGCTGAGTGCCGGCTTCCCACTTAGGAGGTTGCCAGGTTCATTCCTTGGCCCTGGTACCTCAAAAAAAAAGAAAAAAGCAGAAGTGGCGGTCCTCTGCCAAGGAACTCAACACTGGCCCGAGGTTGTGGTTGTCTTTCTGGAAGGTCACAGTTCTTCAGAGCATGTCCCATGGGGCTGGCCCTTTGAGTACTGGGTAATGCCTCTAAAGCTCTCTAACTATCATAAACTGTTGCTAGCTGCCCCTTCTTGCTTCTTAACACTCACACCCCGAATGAAACAGAGATGAATGGCAAAGCTCAGAGCCTGAAATAAACCATAAACCAAGGGATGCCACGCAGGGGACCACAGCTAGATTTTTGAGTATACGCCTTTCCCTTACAAAGAAGACTTTGAAAAATGAAAATAGACTGCCTAAATAAAACTAGCCTTTGAATATGAGTGAATCCCTTGACATATTTTTATTTGGCTTTATTTCTTTGCACTGCTGTGAACCTTCCTGGGAAGTAATATAAAATCACTCCCAGAAATTATATATTACATTAAATAACACCTTTGATTATTATTATTATTTTTTGCCATAATATTTAAATTTCTGAAAGAAACCATTCTTTTCTAATGAGTCATGTGATAAAGGGAGGTAGAAGAAAAGTGTTTTAACTAGATCATTCTGTTGTCATTAATAGAATGATAAAAAAAGAGGACAGTATGGCCAAAAACTATTTTACATTATTGACCCACTGATACAGAAACTAAAAGTATACTACAGCCCTGGAAATAAATGATTTCAGAGATCAGTTCCTCAAACTTGCCAAACTTAATCTTACTGCAATGTGTACATTAAACTGTGTCAGGACAGGGCTGTGCCCCAAAACTGACAACTGTTCAATAATTACAATGTAATGATAACTGAATATTGTGGTGGAACTGCATCATGTTGTCATTTAACCACTGTGCCAACTTTAGAGCAAACTCCTCCCTCCTCCGTATCCCCAAAGCAATTCCAAGAGCCCAGCATCCAGGGGAACCACTGTAGGGACTATGCCAACTGGAAAAGGTAGGAGGCTGCATGGGGAGCCGAGTTTATTTCTGCAGCTTTAAAGAGAACAGGGGGAAGTGTATGTGGCTCAAGCAATTGGGCTCCCGCCTACCACACAGGAGGTCGGTGGTTCAGTTCCGGTGAGCTGGCGCAATGGGCAGGTATGGCAAGCTGACACAACAAGATGAAGCAACAAGAGACACAAGAAGAAAAACATAATGAGAGACACAACAATGGAGGGAGCAGAGGTTCCTGGTGCCTTCTAAAGAGGACGAGCAGGACGGTGAGCTGGCACAATGGGTAGGTGCGTCAAGCTGATGCAACAAGATGATGCAACAAGAGACACTAGAGGAAAAACATAACGAGAGACACAATAAAGCAGGGAATGGAGGTGGCTTAAGCAATTAGGTGCCTCCCTCCCACATTGGAGGTCCCGGGTTCAGTTCCCAGTGCTTCCTAAAGAAACAAAGAAGATGAACAGACACAGCAAGTGCAAACAATGAGGGGTTGGGGAGAGATAATAAATAAAATAAATCTTTAAAAAAAAGAGAACAAGGCCTTTGAGGGTCAGAACAAGCAAATATTTATTGAGCATCTACTATTAACAAATTGTGTGCTAGCAACCTACATGAATATTATCTCACTTAATTCTCACAACAGAAACATTCATTATAATATAAAGGTTGTAGAGGTGTAATATCAAAACAGAATTGAGAAAACCCTACAATTAAGTGGGAACACTCTGGATTTCTCCATTTACTCTTCATTCACCTTCACCCAAAACTTATTATCACAGAAGAGTTTGAAAGTACAGACTTCAGCGTTTTCTTCTGTTCTTTCTTGTAGTCAAGCTATTGGGCTTTTCTCCTTTACTGTGCATCAGAATTAACATGATGTGTTCAAAACACAAAACCACATATATATATATTTTTTAATTTTTTTAAATTTTAAGGGCAAAAGTAAGGGATTTTCAATGATAAATTGAATTACCCAACAATGTTCAAGATGACTTTAGAACATAACCTGTATGTAGAATGTGATTCCACAGTAATATGTTCTTTCCTCCTTATTAGGCAGACTAGAAGATCAATATATAAATAGATTTATGAAAGAAAAGCTAAAATCCATGCCTTGCAAGAATCAAGGTTACGTTTTGGATGGATACCCAAAGACCTATGATCAAGCAAAAGACCTATTCAATCGTAAGTTTGAGTGTTCCATTTATAGTCACATAAGTTACAACATTATTCTTCAAAGAAACTGTCATTCAATTAAAATAACCCAGAAAAATCAGAGACTTTTTCTAAGAGTCTTTTTCTAAGTCTCCTACATTTATGGCTGTCACCTATTTTCATTAGTGACTGGCTATTTGAACTTTTTGCTGTTATCCGTATTAATAATGCTGATGGACATGATGCTGTATATTTTGTTTTTCTTTTATTAGAAGAAGAAGATGAGGAGGAAGAAGAAGTCAGAGGCAAAATGTTTCCCTTCGATAAATTAATCATACCTGGTAAGTTTAAAATATTTCTCTGAGGTCACACTTAAAGGAAGGCCATTCAGTATCTAGTTTGTGACAAAACAGCCTTTTTGGGTTTAATAAAGTAAATTTTTCTTTTTTTTTTTCAGGAAAAAAAATTAAAAAGATACATGCAAACACAAACTTCCAAACTAGTGCCTGTGTTAGGGGTAAATATCAGGGATTTTAAAGTTCTTAAATGTATAAAAAGCCTTTTGCGAACACGCGTGTCCACAGCTCTCTCATCTAACAGAGCAAACTAGCAAATCTGTTGCTAACTGAACGTCCGAGTCAGCTGGCCAGGCCACCTAGGGCTGGGCCACCGCACTCCTTCTCTGCTCTGGCTGTTTTAAGTGCTAGTGATGCCATCTTCTCCAGAACACATTTAGAATCCTGATTTGCGATTGGCCAGGCACTGTTAGCACTGTGGCAGCCTTCAATTTATCGTGTATTTACACGAAGTTTCACAATGTATTGTTTTCCCTTCTCTTTTATCAATTTTATTGATACATATTAATAACGCATACAATCCATCCAAAGTGTACTACAATCAATGGTATTTTGTATAATCACATAGTTGTGCATTCATCACTTCAATCATTATTAGAGCATTTTCATCATTCCAATAATAATAATAATAAAACGGACAAACAAAAAAGCTCCACCCCTTAATAATCACCTCTTAGTGTCTCTATGCTTCCCCTGTTATACATAGCTGCTATTCTGTTTCCGTCTTTCTAATTTATTTGTATTTATATTTTGTATAGATGGAATCAAACAAAATGTAGTACCTTTTGTCTAGTTTCTTTCACTTAGTACATTTCCTTTTTTATTTTTACCCTTAATGTAAGATTATTAATATATTACTATACACTACTGTACATACTTTGCTTTGGTTGTATTTTTGCCCGATATTATCATCTTGTAACATTAACATACATTTGTTCAGATTCAAAGAAAACAGTCTTAGGTATGCAGTATTACCCACATTCATATTTCATGAGGTTTTGCTATGCTATACAGTTCCATGTTATGTTTTTTAGCTTTCCTTCTAGTAATATACATGACCTTAGACTTTCCCTTTCAACCACTGTCATACCCATATAATAGCACTGCTAGTTACAAACACTATGATGTGCTTTCACTATTTCTATTCATTTCCAAAGATTTATGAACAACCTTTTTACCAGTTCTGCACACAGTGAACCTCAGCTTTCCATTCTCTATCCTCCTTCTATTTTCTGGTGACCTATATTCTAGTTATTAACTCCATGAGTTTGCACAATATATTTAGTTCATAATAGCGCAGTCATACAGTATTTGTCCTTTTATGTCTGACTTGCTTCAATTAACATAATGTCCTCCAGGTTCATCCATGTTGTCATATGCTTCACGACTTCATTTCTTCTTCTTTTTTTTGCTGTACAGAGGCCAGGGATTGAACCCAGGACCTCCCATGTGGGAAGCAGGTGCTCAACAGCTTGTTCCCTCATTTCTTCTTACAGCTGCATAACGTTCCATCTTATGTATATACCACAGTTTTTATCCATTCGTCAGTTGATGGACACCTGGGTTGTTTCCATCTTTTGGCAACTGTGAATAACGCCGCTATGAACATCGGAGTGCAGATGTCTGTTCGTGTCACTGCTCTCAGTTCTTCTGGGTATATACCTAGAAGTGGTATTGCCAACTTCCTTAGGAACTGCCGAACAGTCCTCCACAGTGGCTGTGCCATTCTACCTTCCCACCAACAGTGAATAAGCGTTCCTATCTCTCCACATCCTCTCCAACACTTGTAGATTTCTGTCTTTTTCATAGTGTCCATTCTAACAGGTGTGAAATGATATCTCATTGTAGCTTTGATTTGCATTTCCTTAATGGCTAGTGATCACAATGTACTCTTGAAAGTGAAACATAAAACAACTCGTTCCACACAACAGGATATGCCCAGTAACTAAGAGGCATTTCTTGTGACCTTGCCATGAACTTTAAAAAGTTATTTTATTGTTGTTGCTTTCAATCTGCTTGCATGAGGGTTAATCATGGGGAATAATTTTGGTCCTATGGTAAATAAAGGAACAGCAGTTTTTTAGCACAAGAGCAAGGTTGTAACTAGGATGTGCCTGCTCACTGGGTCAAAGTCCCCAAGAAGATGAGTTTGTGGCTATAATTATCCCCTCCTTTTGTTCCAGTACAGCTTGCACAGAAGCTTCTGGAAGCACTGAGACCACCAGATAGCAATCCTCCTTGGGGATGGATAATTACTGTCAGCCTGCAGCAGACACACAAAATGCCAAAGGGGTGGTTGCCTCAAATTTCCCATTCATTTAGGTATTCACCTTCAGAAAAAGTTCAGACTTTAAAGTAGAGTATTCCAACTAACCACGTACTGACCGTCATTTTGGGGCAAAACTCATTCGCTGCAAAGCCCACGCTAAATCCTAACGCCCTTGGTGAGGCAGTTGGAAAAGTTCAGCGGATTAAACAGGGATCTCATCTAACCTGGGGAGCCCGGAATTACACCTGTGTTCTTGATCCAGAGGCGAAAGCCCAGGTCCAATCTGTTGGTAAGTGGCAGGGCTTAAATTCCAACTCTTCTCACTCCACTGACTCCAAAACACACAGAATTAGCGAAACCCATCCACAAGAGAAGGAAATGGAAACTCAGAGGCGAAATGATGAGTTTCTTAACCACGGTTCACTAGGCTGCCCTGATTTTCTTGGTCTCAGTCCAAACATGTCTAAGATGTAATCTATTTGGCATGTTTGGTCTAGTCTAGTAAATTACTCTTTCTCCAGAAATTATCTCTACTTTCTCTCTCTCTGAAAGAATTTAGAGCACCTATGCTTGATGTGAATGATGAATATGGTGATCCAGTCCTATAGGATATTGTCTCTCATTAAGAAATCATGGTATTTTACCTCTGCCGTTAGCCTATATCTAGTTTGAGTTTTTTCAGATGTCCTAGTTAAAAGGAAACAAATCTATAGTTGTGCCTACCTGGTGAATATGGAAAAATTAATTAAAACAGACTTTCACATGACTCCAGATAGCCAAATACAATGACCTCCTTGTTATGTGCAATCTTATCAACAAAAATCTGTTACTTGCTATCCATGGTTAGCCAAAACAGGGACAGTGGTTGTTCCAAATCATTATCCCAAGAAACTGCAATATCCTGATGTTCTCTCTGAATCATAAAAGAGACAGAACTTACAAAAAAAAAAATTCTAGTTGGAAGTATATTTCATCATATTAAATTTTTTTTGAAAATTAGAAACCAAGTATGTCACTTCCTGTCTGCAATACTTGATTAAATGGAATCTTCCATTTCTCAATCACCCGTGGGAAAAAATATAGTATTATATTATGAAATGCCTAGATTATTAGCTGTTAAGCTTTTATCTAGATGTCTGATGCCATGGAGTTTAACTAGATTCAATTTCCAGTGAATTTATTGACATAATTTAGTACTATGTCAGTGTTTTGGGGTCCAAACATCTTCCTTCCTTTTCAAAATGTGGGCATTCATGAAAATCAAATGGTTGAAGATGAGCAAAACTAAAACAGGTCAGAATAGTGTTGGCATCAGTGATGATTATGCATTTGTTGGCTCTAATTGTCTAAGTCCAGCCTCAACCATCGTTATTCTGTGCTCTGCCAGGTACCCTTACATTTGTCTCCAGCTCAAGAAAGTCTATAGGAATGCCAGTAAGTAAGAATGCCTTCTGTGGTGAACCAAAGTAATTTTAGAACAAAAATGAAATCATTCCCAAGCTTTGACAGGTTCTTCTTGGTAGCAAATTACTTGTGGTATACCTCACCACTGAGCTCAGCACTCTGAGTCCGTTCTTGAGAATGCCTTGAAAATGCTCTCATTGGAAAGTTTACATCATGGCACTTCCATCATTCATTCTCTCAATAAACATCCACTGAATTTATACCAGAAGCTGGAGAACGGCTGCTTTCATAGTTTGAAAGAAAATTGCCAGTGGGGTAAAATGATCACCATCACTACTGCGTGTCACTGGCCATGTGGTATGGATGCAGACGCTTCCTAGCCAGTGGCATTGAATGAGGACAGAGCTGGACCTATGGGAAAATGTAAAGCCCAAGGAGGGTCCTGGTTTTCATTAATTTGCCAAACCAGCCATCATTTCACTCTGCCATATACCACTTTGGGAACCTGTGATAGTGTCCTGGAAGGGGAAAGCTGAGGATTGGCTGGGAATCTGATGATGTCATAAGTTTATTAGAGATTTGTCATTTACATTTTATGCTGCTTTTATGAAAAGGAAGGAAGGGAGGAAGGATGGAAGGGAAGGAGGGATGGAGAGAGGCAGGGAGGGAGGGAAAGAAAAGGAAAAGAATAGATCACACAAAAACCGACTGGACAGACTTCCCAGGTGGTCTCTGGCCCCTCTGGTGCTTTGCCTGTACTAAGGCCCCACGAGGGGCAGCAAGGCCAGCTCAACAGGCCATTTGGGGCTACGTGAGGTCCCGGCTGGTACCCAGCCCTTGCGGGTAGCAGCAGCCCCTTCCCCAGCATGCTGCTAGCCAGCTCGCTGTCAGTGTACTCTTCTCTCCAGAGTTCCTTTGTTCCCTGGACGCCTCTGACGACTTCTTGAAGGAGCGGGTGATGAATCTTCCTGAGAGCATCGTGGCGGGGACTCACTACAGCCAGGACCGCTTCCTCCGCGCCCTGAGCAACTTCCGGGACATTAACACCGAAGACGAGACTGTCCTCAACTATTTTGATGAGCTAGAAATCCACCCGATACATATTGGTATGAAACTAAGTCAAGGGTAATTTGACAGTTAAGAGCCACTGCTGAATGCCAGAGCCCTGTCCCCCTGGCAAACCCCAGTGCTTGTGCTGTAGGGACTGTAGGGCCGGGGGAGGACTGGGGAGTGTGACCCTGTTCCCTGAGCGCAGGAAGCCACAGAATAAATGGGACTCTCTTCCTGCAGAGTCCTTTTACTTGGGGATTGGGGGGTGGGGCATTATTTTCATAGGAAAACATGGTTGTACTATGAAGTCCAATGCCAAATAGGCATTTTTAAAAATAAAAATAGTGCACTTAAAAGAAATTTGTGCTGGCTGCAGGCTGCCTTGGGCTATCCCTCTGGCCCCCTCTCCCCCTCCACGTAAGCATCAAGCATAGCTGGTTGGTGCCCTTACCCCAGCCTCTTCTGGCTTTCAGACCTGGCCAGCTCAGCCCTGGAACTCCCCAGAAAAGCAAATGGCTCATCAGATCCTCCTTGCTCCCTGTAGACACCTAGCTCAGAGTGTAACGCATAGGAAGCACTCAGTAAATAAGGTCTCTCATCACACTCCCCGGCATCATTATTGTTCCTGGCCCCGAATCTCAGCTGCCATAGATCTTTCTCCTCCCTTTGGCTTGTTGAACCCCTGAACTTCCTCTCTAGCCTGCTGGATCTTGAGGCTGCTTCCTCCTCTGGGTTTGGTGAGAAACAACCAGTCCCCTGCCCTGTGGGAGTTCACTGGCCAGGCCAATCCCTTGAGCCACCCAAAGCCTCTCTCTATTTGGATGGGAAGTGTTTGGAGGCCTAGAGCTTAGGCAGTAATGTCAGCAGGAGGCAGGAGAGCTGATTCCACTTCTGGCTCTGCCATTTACCGGCTGTGTGACCTTGCCTCCAATTTCTCATCTGTGAAATAGGAGAATAATCCCTGGCTTGTAGAGTTGTTACAAATGGTAGTGAAAACACATTTAAAGTGCCTGGAACATTGAAGGAGTTCAACAAGTGGTCATTAATTTTGTTATTACTACCAATGTGAAGACATAAAATGATGTGCTCTTAAGAAATGAAATAGCATGAATCATAAATCTGCAGATTCTTTGCCTCTGTTTTGCACCCTATGCTGTGACTGGGTTTTGCCTCTAGCCGACATGTCTGTGCATATTAGACATATGTTTTGTATGTAAATGCTAAGGATTCTACGCCTACTTATATGGAAATTGGTTTACACTGTTTAATTAGAAAACTAGGAAAGAATGGGGAACAAATTCCAGAAAATAATGATTGTTATTTTTTCAGTACAGCCCAACAAATTATTTATAGAAAAACCGGGGGTGGGGAGGGGGAAGAGAGAAACGTTGAGAAAGACAGGATTGACTGGGGGAATGAATGAGTAGGCATTATTTTTCCCTATCACATTCTGTGTGCAGCGTGGCCTCAGATGGATTTGGAATGGGACCCAGGGAAGAGGCTGAGAACCCATTCTCTCTGCACCTCTGGACTCCCGTTCTCTGCATCTCTCTACTCTCCCTCATCTCTGGCCCCTGTGGTGGACTGAGGCCACCCCACAGTCCTGGCATTTACACGTAACACTGGGAGCTAAGCCAAGAGCCGGACTCGACTCTCTCGCAGTCCTTATTCCACATTCCTGGAAGGACAACTCTGTTGGTCATGGTCACGGTGTCCACCCTGGTCTATGGGCAGTTCCCCACCCGAGGGTCAGAGCAGAAGTAGAGCTGGCAGCAATGTTGTTCCCTCCCAGCAGGTTCGCCAAGAGTTCAAAATGTTAGGGGCATTATCTTGGTAATTACTCTATTAGAGGAAGCAGAGAGAAATACATTTAAACCTCAGAGGTCAGGCCATGGGAAAGTGGCATAAGTAACTGTTTTTTTTCTTTCTTTTTTTATGGATTTGCTTCCCCCCACCAACCAATTGCAAAGGCCCTGCTCCACCTCTCTTCTAATGTTATCACCTGGCTGTGCATCTAGTCTAGGTCAAGGTCATACAGTACAAATATGGGGAGGGGGACACGGAGTTCTGGATGGGGCTGGGGGCGGGGGAGCCCCAGAAGAAGGTCTGGAGGGCATCAGTACCAAAATGTGGCCACTGCACATGGTTCTGTTCAGATCCCTTTGAGCATACACAAGAGAGTGGTGTAGACTTTACTACTTTAGTGACCAACTGGCTAACTGAAATAGTATTTTTTTATGACTTGAAAAGAATTCCAGAATCAAGTTTATAGTAATAAATGTAAGGAATTTTCCCAACTGCAGGCAGACCCAGAATGTAAACATGTGTTGATCTCTCTTCTGGTATTTAAAGATGTAGGGAAACTGGAAGATGCTCAGGACAGACTTGCCATCAAACAGCTAATCAAAGAGATTGGGGAGCCTCGAAATTACGGTTTGACAGATGAAGAAAAGGCAGAAGAGGAGCGGAAGGCTGCCGAGGAGCTCCTGGCCAGAGAGGCTGCAGAGGAAGCCGAACGGGAGCACAACGAGGCCCTGGAGACGGCGGAAAAGATTGCCCGCTGGGAGGAGTGGGTGAGTGAGCGTGAGTGCATGTGTATGTGCATGTGAGTACAAGAGTGTGTGCATATGTAATGTGTATGTGTTCATGTGTGTCTATGAGTGTGTCCATGTGTGAGCTGTGTGTGTATATGTGAATGTGTATGAGGTGGGGGGAGGTGGACAACAAAGCCAATTAGGCAAGTTCCACTTCCCATCCTGCTGTAGAGAAAAGTCACAAGAATACCAAAACAAATATGTGGGTTTTGGGGGTAATACGGACCATTTCTAAAAAAGATGCCATAGATTTGTACTCAGTATTAATAATAAAGATAACAATAACTAGCAATTGCCAGTAGTCTCAATAACACACATCCCTGTAATTGTGTAACATTTTACTGCATGTTGACCTTGTGAAAGACAAATGGGCGTCGTTTGCAGACTACAGAATTTTATTTGGGATAAAACCAAAGTTTTGCTGCAGCAAAGAAAGCCAGAATGGAGTGGCTTTGGATTCTAGGGATGACAAAGGATTTTTATAGGCATTGAAAGGAAATTAGCTTGACTCCTATTGACTGGACCAGGGCTTATCCATCTTCTGAGGGCAGGTTTCGAGCAGGTGGGCTTTATTTTGTACTGGGTCAAAGGTAATGAACTAGGGGCTTGATTGGCTGTCTGGGTCAGCTGCCTTGGTAGGGATTTCAAATGTCAAAAGATGAAGAGGAAAGCACAGAGGGCATCTTTTGGAGGGATGGGGGTGGGGTTGGGGGTAGGGGGCTCTGAGGAAGCCCAGGGCTTTCTCTATACAATTCTATCAGGAGATAGTTATTTTGATTTTCCTCCGTTTACCCAACTAGCCTGGGTGGTCAGCCTTATCATCCCATACTCATTCCCCAAATCACCAAGTCTTCCCTATTCTGCTTCCTAAAGTAGCACTCAAATCTGTCCATCCTCAGCTCTGCCCTTCTCCCAGTCAGGGTCATCTTTGTTTCTCACCAGCATTATTGGTGGATTCTCACTGGCCTCCGCAACTCCACCCCTGCCCATCTCCAGTCTGATGCCATGCTGCTGCCGGGCAATCCTTCTAGAGTAGGGGTTCTTAACCTTTTTTGTGTCCTTTGCCTGTCAGGTGAAAACAATAGGCCCCATCTCAGAATGTAGCAGCAGATAGTTTTATGAAACGTAACATCAGACGTCAGAGAAAATAAAGATAATAAGTTGATTTTTTTTTTCAATTCAAGCTCCTGGACCCCCTGAAATCTTTCCACAGACCCCTTGGAGATCCATGGACCCCTGGTTAAGAACCCCTGTTCTAGAGTGCAGAGCCACCCAGGCCATTCCCTATTTAAAACTCTTTACAGGGAAGCAGATGTGTTTCAAGCGATTGGGCTTCTGCCTACCACATGGGAGTCCTGTGTTCGGTTCCCGGTGCCTCCTGGAGAATGCGAGCTGTCGTGGTGGGCAGGCACGGCGACTGACACAACAAGATGACGCACCAAAAGAAACACAAAGAGGAAAAACAATGGGAGACACAACAAACCAGGGAGCTGAGGTGGCTCAGGTGATTGAGCGCCACTCTCCCACATGGGAGGTCCCAGGTTCGTTTCCTGGTGCCTCCTAAAGAGAAGATGAGCAGACACAGAGAGCACACAGCAAATGGACACAGAGAGCAGGCAGTGACCACAAACAATGGGGGCGGGTATAAATAAATAAAACAAATCTTAAAAAACAACTGTACAGGCTGCCCATCACCCAGACAGAAGTCCAAACTCCTGATTGTGGCCTGAGAGGTCCTTTGTGACCTGGCCACTTTTAGTTTTCTCCAATTTCCAACAACGCTGCAAGGATCTTCTTCCCGCCATCTGCATGGCTGACATCCTTACTTGCTCGAGTCTTTATGAAAAAGCATCTTTCCAAGGAGGACTTTCCTGGCCATTGTGTGTATAATTTCAATCCATGCCTCTCCACACAGCATATCATCATTCCCTTTTTTACTTGTAAATATTCCTCTATGCACTTATTCTGATGTTCTGTGTATTTTATATATTTATCTTGTCTATTATTTTTTCTCTGCACAGAACTGAAGTTACATGAGGACAGGAATCTTTGTCTGCATTGTTCATTACAGTATTTCCAGTGCCTAGAACAGTGCCTGGCACATAACAGGCACTCAGGCAATATTTGTGGAAGGAAAGAAGGAAGGGAGGGAGGGACGGAGAGAGGGACACAGGCCAGCCCTGATGCTCACATCTTTGAATGCCTAGTCATCTCCTCAGTATAAATTCCTAGAGTTTGCCAGGTCAGACTATATACGTGGTTTACGTTTTGAGAAGTATTTCTCAACTACCCTCCAGCAAGTGTAAATCAGTTCACACACTAACAGTGTCTGTTTCTCTACACCTTCACCAACCCTGCTTTCTCAATTTTGTTCACATCTGCCAATCTGATAAGCAAAAACCAATCTAATTGTTTTAGTGCTCATTTCTTTGATCACTTCTTGAACAACGTTTCCCGGTTTTGTTAGGCATTTATATTTCCTGAACATTTGGGGCTGTATGTCTCTTATTATTTTAGGAGGAGATCTCCTGATAAGGGAGTGCAATAGAAACAATAATAGTCCAATCAGTTTCCTGAATTGTGCTGTTTGAGTTCAAATCCTGCTCTATTCTCTTTCTAGGTATCTCTCTGTGTCTCAGTTTCTCCATCTGTAAAATGGGGACAGTACAACTAACTCATACTACCTACTTCATATAGTCGTTGTGATGATTAAATATTTAATATATATCAAATAAATACACAGAACAGAGCCTGGCAAATAGTGTGTGCTTACATAATATCTTTACAGTACCCTAGTTTAAAAAATAATGTTGCAAATAGTTATTCTCAGTTCACCATTTATCTTTTAACATTATTTATGGTGTGTTGTCTTTTGGGCCGTCCAAAAGCTTTACATTTATGTGTAGTCAAATCCATTAACCTTTTTACCATTTTGATTTCTGGGTTTGCCATCTTGCTTGGAAAATCCTCCTTACAAACCGAAAAATAATCAATCAGGACTCTATCCTGCAAGTGACATAAAAGCAGACTTCAAATGGCTTAGACATAAAGCAAAGTTATGGATTCACATAGAAGAGTCCACTTCGGGTGAGGCTTGATACAGTGGCTCAAATGATGTCACAAGGACTTGGGATCCCCCTCTCTGCTCTGCCTTCCCTCGGTGGCTTTTTCCTTGGGCTCCACCTGATTATTTCTGTCCTTGACTAATGTCCATGGCCAGGAGGCTTAAGTCCCACCCGCACCACTAGGCTGAGAAGGGAGAGGTAGTTTCTCAAAGGAAATCTAGAACTATTGTTCCCATGCGAGAGGAGTGCTGTGTGCCGGCAAGGAATAACACACCCGCTATACCCATACCCTGCAGACCTTCTAGCAGCACTTTTACGATTCCCTTTTTTTTCCCTTTGCACCATCTGGGATGCTGGAAATTATTGTGGCTTAAGAAATGAGGTAAGGTTCCAGTTAGTATTTTTGAAATGGCTAGCCTGTTGATTTGATTTGAAATGTCGCCTTCATCTAATGTGGTGAAACTTTTTAATGGTATTTATTTATAATGTATCATGGGGTGAGTTGTGTAGAAACTTTCTCCTTTTTTTGACTTTATATTTATGCCTCCCCACCCTCCTCAAATGTTCTATTTATAGAATAAAAGACTAGAGGAAGTGAAAAGAGAAGAAAGAGAATTACTGGAGGCCCAGTCTATTCCCCTGAGAAACTATTTAATGACCTACGTTATGCCAACTCTTATGCAGGGTTTGAATGAATGTTGCAAGGTCAGACCAGAAGACCCCGTTGATTTTCTGGTAAGAGGTTTAGTTTTGTGGGTTTTTTATTTAATATCAATTTGAAAATAAAATATGCAAGAATCGAAACCGAAACCAGTTGAGATAGAGAAACTGTCTGGTTATTTGGGAAATTTCCTCTAATACATTTATAGTTTATAAGATTTTTATTATTCATCTGAAAGTGAAAGTTTTATGTACTTTTATTTTTAAATGTCTATATATTAATAGTAAAATTATATGACTAATAATATCTTGTAGTTTATGTAAATTATTGACTTGTCTTTTTTCTTTTTTCAATTGCAGGCAGAATATCTCTTCAAGAACAATCCCGAAATGCAGTGAAACTTTAAATATCTCATGTCATATACCTTTACGGAGCTAGAGATAAATTTAACAGTGTAATCTGAAATTTTACTTTAAAAATCAACCTTTTTCAAGTTTTTGGAAAAAAAAATTTTCTGCAAATATTCCATTAATTAGAATCATTATAAAATGCCACATGACAATGTTGACTAGTTTATTACAACTATATTTGAAACAGAAATTGATAAGGTAACTTTTCAAAGCTCATGAGACAAATACTGATTTAATATTTCATTCTTATATCAATGCTGAGTATTCTGCACACTAATGTTTACAGTAACTTAATTTACTGCACAAAGAAAATCAGACTATATATTCTAACATGTAGGCAAATGATGCTATATGATTATTTGTTATGGAACCAACACTGATGATGGTAAAAATGGAAATTAGTTACGGCGGTTTATGCATTGTTCAGTCATAGTAAGTCAGATATGACTGGTTTCTGCAAGATTGCTTTTTTTTTTTTTTTTTCTGTTCAGAGCCAGGATCCCAACCAGTAGGTCAAAAAGACTTGTAAACCATTTGGTGAAAAAATTCATGGAATGGAATGAATAATTTTATATTTGTGATCATTAGAAAGCTGCTGAATATTTTCAGCAAACTAACTTTATAAGTCATCAATCCCTATAGTCTTTTCCAGCTCTAAAATTCCATAATTCCAAGCATTATACTGAATGAGAAATTAGTTTAGGTTTATTTTAATAACAAATGTATTTCATCCCTTTAAATAATGTAATCTGATATATAAGAGTACTCTTTTTATTTATTGTGATAAAATACCATTTTAAAGTGTACATTTCGGTGGCATTAAGCACATTCACAATGTTGTACAACTACCGCCATTATCTAGTTCCAATCTAGTTTTCATCAGCCCCAATGGAAAGCCCCTACCCATTAACCAGGTCCCTTCCATTCCTCCACTGGCAGCAACTAAGCTGCTTTCTGTCTCTGGATTTGCCTTTTCCGGACATTTCATATAAATGGAATCATACAATATATGGTCTTTTGCGTCTGGCTTCTTTCATTAGTATGTTTTCAAGGTTCATCAAGTGGTAACATATATCAATACTTCATTCCTTTTTATTGCTGAATAATATTCCTTGTATGGACATATCACATTTTGTGTATCTGTCTACATGGCTTGCTCTCACTTCATCCATGGCTCAACTCAAATATCACCTTCACAGAGAGCCCCCCCCACACACACACATTGCTCTATGATATGCCACTCTATTCTCTTTCTCTGCTTATATCTGACATTTTATATGTCTATGTGTTTATTGTTTATCTCTCCCACTAAAATGTAAGTTCTGTGAAGGCAGGGATTTTGTTCTGTTTTGCTATATATTTAGAGTCTGAAACAGTACCTGACACCTTGTAGAGGAGCAATAAGTATTTCATTCATTAATGAATGGAAGTTTTTTTAACAGAAATTGCGTTAACATCTATGCTTTTAAAATTATTCCCATATACTTCATCCCCTCCCCCTCCCACACTTTTTCCCATTAATAACATCTTTCATTGGTGTGGTACATTTGTTAAAATTGATCAACACAGGGGAGCAGATGTGGCTCAAGCAACTGAGCACCCACTTACCACATGGGAGGTCCCAGGTTTGGTCCCTGGTGCCTCTTAAAAACAAAAACACAAAAAAGCAAACTAAAAAA
>JAQZBX010047749.1:0-20385 GCA_029593785.1 Cabassous unicinctus
CCTCGAAGGAACTGAGAAATATACAACAAAGCTTCTTGAACTTATAAATGAGTTCATTAAAGCCACACATTATAAGATCAATGCTCAAAAACAGTAGAATTTCTATACAACACTACCAAGCAACCTGAGGAAGAAATGAAGAAAAAAATACCATTTACAATAGTAACTAAAAGAATCAAATACCTAGGAATAAATTTAAATAAAATGTAAATGACTTATACACAGAAAATTATGCAATACTATTAAAGGATATCAAATAAGACTTAGTTAAAGGAAAGAATACTCCCTGTTCATGGAAAGGAAGACTAAACATCATTAAGATGTCTGTCCCACCCAAATATATAAATTTAATGCATTCCCAATAAAAATCAACATAGCATTCTTTACAGAATTGGAAAAACTAACTACAAGATTTATTTGAAGGGTAAGAAGCCCCAAATAGCCAAAGACATTTTGAAAAGGAGAAATGAAATTGGAGGAACCACACTACCTGACTAAAATATACTACAAAGCTACAGTGGTCAAAACTGCATGGTATTTACACAGGGATAGACATACTCAAAAATGGACCCGAATTGAGAGTTCTGATATAAATCCTTGCATATACACTCATCTGATATTTGACAAGACCACCAACCCCACTCAACTGGGAGAGAATGGCCTTTTCAACAAATGGGGCTTGGAGAACTGGATATCCATATCTAAAAGAATAAGAGAGGAACACCATCTCCCACCATATAAAAAATCAACTCAAATGGATCAAAGATCTAAATATAAGAGCCAAGAGCAAAAGACATCGGAAAATAATATAGGGAAGCATCTACAGGACCTTGTAATAGGAAATGGTTACATGAACTTCACACCCAAAGGTGAACAGCAAAAGAAAAAATAGATAAATGGGATCTCCTCAAAATTAAACATTTGTACCTCAAAGGAGGTTATCAAGAAAGTAAAAAGGCAATGGTTAAAAATATTTGGAAAACTTATATCTGATAGGAGCCTAATATCCAGCATATATGAAGAAACCCTACACCTCAAAAATAAAAAGAATAACAACCCATTTATAAAATAGGCAAGTGACTTGAAAAGACACTTCTCCAAGGAAGAAATACAAATGGCTAAAAAGCACATGAAAAGACACTCAGCATCACTAGCTATTAGGGAAATGCAAATCAAAACTACAATGAGATAAATGAGATACAACCTTACACTCATGAAACAGAGGACTACAAGTGTTGCAGAGGATGTGGAGGAATGGGAACACTCAGCCACTGCTGGTGGGAATGTAGAATGGTCCAGCCATTGTGGAGGACAGTTTGGAGATTCCTCAAAAGCTAATTATAGAACTGCCATATGATCCACCAATTCAACTGCTGGGTATATACCCAGAAGAAATGAAGACAAAGACATGAGCAGATATATGTATACCAATGTTCATAGCAGCATTATTCACTATTGGATAATGATGGACACCTGTCATGTTAAATATCATCAAAACTTATAATGTTTGGTGTAAAATGTAAACCATAAGATAAAACATTGACCATGTTAAGTAGCGATGTTTCACTATTTGTATATCACTTGTAATAAATGTACCACCCACATATAAAAAGGTATTAATATAGGAAGGAGAAAAAGGGGGAGGAAGCTGGGTATATGGGAGTAGAATGTATTCTGTATGTGACTTTAGTGTGACATAAAAATTCTTTGAAAACAAAATGAATAAAAGTAAGACACTGGGAAATAAATGGAAGAAAATGTCACTGTACATACAGGACAACAAATATTGCAGTGATGAAAGGCAAAATATTCCAAATTTTTTTTTTCATATTTTCATTATTTTTTAATATCACAATGTTTAAATTTTATTTTAGTTTTAGTTTTCTTTCAATTTTTACATATTTTATCTCTTATATTTAAACCTACCATTATTATTTTATTTTTTTATCCATTTTATTTGGCTCTATTATTAGCTACATTTTAAAGAAGCTTTAGATCACAAAAAGGTTGCACCTGGGGCAGAGGAAGATCATTGCTGTGGGGTGTCAGTGATGGGGGATACATGGGAGGAAGTTCACCTGGACATACATATAAGGTATATAAATGTGTTCAAATATTCACAGGGCATTGTCAGAGTGGGTGAAGATTCACACAATAACCAAGAGAATAGTGAATTCCTATGCTGGAGAGCAAAGACTGGTGATGGAGGATGGTTTATTGATGGGTCCTTGATATTGATGACTAAGCTTGTGTGCCTTTTGTCTTGAAATTGAAACTTAACCTAGTGTTTTGGGGTGCCTAGGAGTTGCCTCCTGAGAGCTTCCTTGTTGCTCAAATGTGGCCTTTTTCTAAGCCAAATTCAGCATATGAATACATTACCTTCCCCCCAGCATGGGGCATGACTCACAGGGATGAGCCTCCCTGGCACCAAAGAATTACTACGAAGCATCAACTAGCAATGCAACTGGAAAAAGACATCAAATAAACGGGGGAAAGGTAAAGACAAATGAGTTTATATGGTTAAGAGACTTCTAAGGGAGTTGGGAAGTCATCCAGGAGGTAACGTTTATGTACATCTCAGCAGGATCTCATAGACTGGCAAAGTGGATAATACCCAAAATAGTGTGACTCCTGAGAGCTCTGGAGACACCCAGGTCCAATTACCATGCCAGATAGCTCCAGAATTTGGTGCCCTGCCAGGGGCCCTAATTTGGAGTTTGTTCTCCTGAGAGTATCAGAGTTGGACTCAGTTATGGCTTCCCTGCACATGGCTCATCTGTCCCTTTTATTTGAACTTATATTTGGTGCTGGATTTGTAGGCATGCATTCAAGAGACTTTAATCTTTGAAATGTGCATGTGCCAGTTTGGCCCTGAGCCTCAGCATAGTTGCAACACCTACTCTACTTCATTGGAGGCATCCAGGACAACTAACAAGGAATTGAGGATTAACAAGAACCATACTATAGAAAGGAAAGAGCCTACAACTGCAAGCAAGAAAGTCCCATCCAACAGGTGTATGGGATTGAAGCCTCCTCTCAATTAGAGGTGGGGTGGACATCACCATCCTAGAATCCTCAGGATTGGGGAATGTATTATGGAGTAAAGTGGACTCACTGGAATTCTACCGTAGACTTGTAATTCTATCAACAGAAGAAATTACAGCATTGATGTGGAAACAGTGACCACAGGAGGCTCTGGGAGCAGGGGAAGGGAAAGACAGTTGTAATGCAGGGACATTTTCCGGACTTGGGAATCACCCTAAATGGCATTGCAATGACAGACATATGCCATTATATATCTCCCCGCAGCCTGCAGAATTGTGTGAGAGAGATTGTAAATTACAATATGAACTATGGTCCATGCTCAATGGCAATGTCCCAGAAGTGTTTGTCAATTGCAATGAATGTGCCACACTAATGAAGGATGTTGTTTATGTGGGAGGGTGTGGGAGCTGTGGGGTGAGGGCCATATGGGAATCCCTACATTTTTTGAGTAACATCTCTGTAATCTAAATATCTTTTTAAAATTTAAAATATATATTTAGAATAAAGAAAAGGATCTGAGAGATTCTCAACCTGCAAGCAAGAGAGCTCCATTCATCTGCCCTTTGGTATTGAAGCCCCCTCTCAATTAGAGGTGGAATGGGCATCACCATCCCAGAATCCCAAGGATTGTGGAATGAACTATGGACTAAAGTACACTTATTGGTATTCTACTATACAGATATTGTGACTCTAGCAATGTAAGAATTTGTATCATTGATGTGGAGGCAGTGGGCACTGGAAGTTCTGAGGGCAGGGAGAGGGAAAAACAGGGGTAACAAGGGGGCACTTTCAGGACTTGGGAATTGTCTTGAATGAGATTGCAATGAAACAAATGGGTCATTTTATATTTAAAGATTTGTAGATAATCTTTGTATAGAATATATAATACCATATATTTTCCAAACATTGTGAAAATTTCATTTAAATTAACCAAATCCTATTGATTATCAATTTGTATATGCATTGAATTTTCTAACTGGTTTGGACTAGAGTCAACATTTATGAAAGAGGAAACATTAAAGGTTTCAGATAACAAGGGGATAATATGTACTTAACCTACATATTCTGAGTACAAGGTGATTTATTTTGTTTTAGACGCAATTGCTTTTAAAATAGGAATAGATTTTATATTATCTTATCTATTTACACACTTCCAAATTACTGGTAAAAGAACAAAAGTCTCTCTTTGACTCCAGAGCTTCCTCACTGCATTTTTCACCTCTAGATTTCCAAGTGTGTAGATTAAAGGGTTTAACATGGGTTTTATCATAGTATAAAATACAGCCACTGCTTTATCGATTGGAAAGATGTCTGTGGGCCAAAGGTATATAAATATAAAGGGCACAAAGAGTAAGATTACCATGATAATATGTGAGGCGCAGATGGAGAGAGCCTTCTGCCATACTTCAGAGCTGTGAGTTCTTAGGGTGAAACGCATGAGGACATAGGAGGTAATAAGAATAGAAAAAGTGAGCACACACATGAATCCCATGTTGGTGGCAACAAAGAGTCCTAGGATGTGAGTGTCAGTACAGGAGAGTTTTAGCAGAGGGTAAAAATCACAGAAGAAATGGCAATGACATTGAGACCACAGAAGGATAACCACACCATAAAAAGTATTTGAATCAGTTCATGAAGGAATCCCCCAGCCCAGGAAACAGCCACCAGAATGCCACACACCCACCAGTTCATTTTGATCATGTAGTTCAGGGGCCTGCAGATGCTCAAATAGCAGTCATAGGCCATCACTGTGAGCAGAATGAGCTCAACTTCACTGATTAAATGCCCCCAAAAGTAAAGTGCTGAGTCTTGCATCCTTTGAAGGAGATAGTTTTCTTTTCAGTGAGTAAGCCAAATATCATTTTGGGGGTTGTGATAGAAGAAAAGGTACCATCTATGAAGGCCAAAAGTGACAGAAAAAATACATGTGGGTGCTGAATGCTGGGCTAGTGGCAATGGTCACTACAATGAGTAGGTTGCCCACAAGGGTGAAGAGTAGATGAGTGTAAACACAACAAACAAGAGTTTCTGTGTCAGACCAAGCAGGATGAATTCTGTCATGTTGTTCACTGGACCATGAATCAAGGTTTGCAATTGGATAATTGATTTATCTGCAAATGGCACAGGGATTGCATTGGCATTAGATAAATTTTGAACAAGAGAATAATACATCTGTCATATAAAATGTTCTCTGTATGATTGTTGGAAATGTTGAGCAGTTAAATCCTAAATTTAATATTGGGAAAATTTTGATTCACATATTGAATACATGGGCCACTTCTATACACACCACACACACAAACACACACAGTTTTATTGCTGCTGACATTCTACACACCTTTCCTGAAATAATATATGACTGGAGGGTCTTCCAGTCTATTCCATTGTATGTTCTCTCATGGAAAACAGGAATAAAAATTACCTGCTTCACAGAATAAAAATTAGCAAAAGAAATCCCTGGAACTAGACTAGACAAACAGTGAACACTAAGTTAAACCATGGACTATATTTCATAATAAAATTATAGAAATGTGCTGTCATCTATTGTAGCAACTGTTCCACATCAACGTAATGGTCAATATTAGGGTGGTAAATGAGAATCCTGTATTTTAGGCATGACTGTTCTATAAATCCACATATTCCCTAACAAATGAGAAAAGAATACAAAATGGATTTTTAAGGATTGGAAACTTAAATTCATGAGAGTCTGTTCTCCTGTGTCTCTTCTATTGTCACTCATGCTGCTAAGGCTAAGTTGCCAGGTTTGTTTTACTTGATATTTTTAACTTGTTTCAGGGTGCCTATAAAATATCAGTTGAGTTTAATTTGAAATTAGGGTTGATTTAGTCATATCTCGAAGTCAACTGAACTGAGTGAATATTTGAAGCTGCAGTAAGATATATCCTGATAGATTTGTGAGCTTATGCAACATTGACTCAAATTTGAATATGAAAATCATAAATTCTTTATTGGCCTCCTCTACAAGAAATCTATCAGAAAGAGGATAAAACTATCAGGAAGAGGATAAAACAGCATGATGCAATGCAAACAAGCACTTCTTAGGTGAGAAACGAAAGCACCAAGATTTATTGTACATGAGTTTTCTTGAGAATAGTCAGAGATTTTAGACTATTTTTGTATTCTGTTTTCACTGACTAATAGTATCCATGTGATGCTGTGTATGGGACTTAGTGTTATTGAGCCTAACTTTTATATATACATGTAATAAAGGAAAAAGAGCACAAGACAGAGGAATTGAAGTATATTTTAACTTATGTAGAAATTTGTAACCTAAAGCTAAAAAGGATAACTTTCCTCATGCTTCCAAATTACTGGTAAAAGAACAAAAAATAGAAACCACATGTCAATATTTTTATCATTGAAATATTTGGTTGTATAACAGAAATTGAGCAAACAAATAAACTGATAGAGAAAATAAATGAACAAAGTAGTCAACTCAAGAAGCTAGAAAAACAGTCAAATATATTAAGAAGAACATTTGAAACAGAAATCAGTACAACAGACAAAAACATTAGATGATAAATAGTTTCCAAAGTATGAGTTTGTAAAATACTAATAAAACCAATGATCATAGATAAGCTCAATGAAAAGGAACTATAGACCAATCCTCAAAAACCCCTAATTTTAAAAGTATTTAGCTATAGTTCAGTGAAGGCATTAAACCTTTTATGTTAGTAAATGATAAGCATTTTTCTAAACAAAGTAAATCTTCTACTCATGTCAGTCTGAAAATTCAAATTACATAAAAAGAGAATCATGTGCCTTAAGATATTAAAACAAAACATGATTTAGCACGAAACAACAAAAAAGTAGTGATTAATTGAAATTTAATCTCTCAATGGAGTAGAACACCACTGGAGTTAAGCAAAAGAAAGTGGTATAAAAGGAGAAAAATGGTAGGTTCAACAACATGAGGTCATGAAACACACTGGAAAAATAGGTGAAAAAGTATCACAGACAACCATTATTATAATAGAAATTGCTTTGAAAAACAATGAAAGGTCTTTAAAATGGTAGGTTCAACAACATGAGGTCATGAAACACACTGAAAAAATAGGTGAAAAAGTATCACAGACAACCATTATTACAATAGAAATTGCTTTGAAAAACAATGAAAGGTCTTTATGAAGATAGGGTAAAAATTAATGAAAAGGTAATCCTCAGGGAAAAAAAATTAGACATTTAAAAAATCCTTCATTTCATATATCATCAATACATAGAATTTAAAAATAGTGAATTTTATATTCCAAATTAGCAAACATTAATGATTGGTGTATTATTCAATACTATTGAGTATGTATTGGTATAAAATTTTCAGTACTTCTTATTCTTATAATCTACACTAGACAAAAAAAAAAAAAATGCCCAAAACCAGGCATACAGGTTGTATTTCACATTTTTCAAATAATAGAGAAAAAGTGAAGACAATCCAAATGTCCACCTAGAGGGTTACAGTTAAATGCTTTGTGATGTAAGGTTATGGAGTATCAGGTGGCCATTGAAGTGATTTGTAAGAAGATTAATATCCTGGAAAGAACTTTTGATATAATACTGGGTGGAAAAAGCAAAATATATAATGCCATATACAATGATATTAAGTCTAAAAATACATGTATCCATAGAACATATCTAAACAACATACACTAAAGACCAATAGTGCTTATCTGATTATGGGATTAAGGAAGATGGTTGTTTCCTACTTTTATAAATTTTATGATATGATTTTTCTGTAAGAGATCATTTTCCCTTTATATTCTGCAAGATAATTTAGTAAAAGAAAATTTTATTTGCTTATCTCATGTCTGGGTCCATAATATTTCAGGTGAATGCTATCCCATATCTGCAGAGGACAATTTCTGTGAAAATAGCAATCCTTGACCCATTACTAATTACTGCTGTACAAGTTCAGTCATTTTTACCTTGTGTAGTATTTATTTCAATTAGTGACTTGAAAATGAATCCTAAGGGGGAATTCCTAAGTAAGTTTTAATTTGTGGATGTGCTTATCTTTGTCCTATAGCCTCCCACCAACCAGTGAATATGGGCCACAAGCATCTGAACTCAGGTAAGAATTTCTAGATGCAGAAATTCCCAATCTTTAAGCTTCAAAAAATTGACAGGGAGAAACCCAACCAATGAAGGATATCTCTTTCGAAACCTCTCTGCTACTCACCTGCCCATCTTGCTTTCTTGGTGACCAGATAAAGTATATTAAGAAAGTTTCTTGATCTTTGCTATAATGTGATTTAAAGACTTGAAAATAACAAACTATGTTATTGCAGAATAATTGGGGATTACAACTACCATGAACTCAGCAACAAATGAAAGTTGTCTTGGAGTAGCAAGTCTCTGAGGTCAGATCTTTTCATTCTTTAGTTTATATAAAACCTGTGATACACTGGTGGTAACTCCTTTGTTCTCTCAGAATCTGGATGTAAATGGGCTGGCCATTTAGAAACAAATAGACTCTATAATCTGTGGCTCATTATCTTTAGGTGATATTGCAGGCATGAGTATCCCCAGAGTCTGTCCTCATTAACATTTTCATATATGATTAAAGTGAATATTTAAAGAATATTACTCAAGCACAAGAAATAATTAGGGATGCTCTGAACTTTCGGTTCCCAGAGGGTTAGAATTACCGGCTTCATTCAAGTTGGCAGCCAAAAAGTTTATCTTGTTCTCTCTTGTGGCTGTGTCACCTGTGACCAAGGGTGTCAGGCAGAGAGCTGGCAGAGTTAGGATAGCAGCATTCTATGTTTGTGGTCTGGAAGTCAACCTAGGACCTGACAAATAAGCCATAACTCTACATTTAGTTATAAGAGAATGGGTGCAAGAGTTTATCAGAGTATATAAAATCTTATGACCTGTCTCACAGGGTCATAGGGAGGATTAAACAAAATAAAATGTGAAAACACCTAGGCTGTTAAAATCTGCTATTCTGTTGATGCCCTGAGGATAGACACATACAGGTTAGAGAACCTGCTCTCTAATATTAATATTCTGACATGTTTAAAGAGGAAATTCTTTGGTGTTCATGAAACTGCACCTTCAGGGATGACTCTTCTACTTAAAACTATGAGAACTTGGGCAAGGTTCACAGCTTCATTATGCCTCATTTTCCACAACTGCACACGTGTTAAGAAGGAACTTATAGCATAGATTGTTGTGGGCTTATAGGAGATCATCCCTGCAATGTTTAGAATGTTCTCTGACAAAGAGTCAACCTTTGGTGACTGTTGTCATCTTCTGCATAGGAACAGAGAGCTTATGGTATAACAGTGCCTTGGTCCTGGCAAAAATATCCTCAACTCACATGTGTAGCTTGTCTTCATTTATCTTGTGGATGGTAGGATTGCGGGCAATTGCTGAAATTATTAAAAAAGAAAGGCCAAGTTTAGAAGTATTCTGTAATTATTCACAAGTAATTATAATCCTGAAATCTTTCTAGGAGTCTTTGATCTCCCCTCTAAAATATCTAACAGTGATGTTGAGATTCCCAGAAAAATTTGTAGGGGATAAAGAAAATGTGAATATCATTAGAACTAATATGTAATGCACATTTTATATATCAGTGTATTTTCTTAAGTGTGGTATCTGATCTTATTCTCATGTAATCCCCATGATGAAGTTCTTGTAATTTTTACTTCACGTAAAAGCAGATTTGGCCATGGAAAAAACTAATAATTATAATGTTCAGATATAAGTCAAGCATCATCTGATTTCTAATCCAGAGCTCTATTCATAATGTTATTGTAGATCATCCATAACATTATGTGCTGTGATGTGTCCACACTGAATGGGAGAGAAGTGCTGCCTCAGACCAGGTCTGGATTGCTTAGGAAATTTCTATCACCAAGGAAACACAGGCTTTACTCCTCAGACAGATTTGATGTTCAGCAGCTGAATAGGAAAGAGGGTGGAGAGAAAAGAAAGTCTTCTAACCCCCTCTTATCTTTGAACCTACCATTAGAATTTCTAGCAGTGGTACAAAATATCTCTTACAACTCTAACTCTAACAACTCTAATTCTATATCTAACTCTAACTCTCATTGACATACAAACAAGAAGAAAATTGGATTTTGTAATCCCCTTCATTTTAATTCTGGAGGAAAAACTCTTAATAAGCCTTGACAGGAACCCATAAATAATTTGAGGGTGCTCTGATCATGGGAGTTAGAAGAAAAATTTCTGAGGAGTCAAGAAGGAGTTTAAGTCAATTGAATTATTACATATTAAATTTCAATTGGAGCACTTGCACATATATATCTCAATGGGCAAGAAGGCAAGAAGGTGAAATGATTTTTAGATATTATTATTTATGAAGAGACTTGAGAATGAAATAATGATTCTATGATGGCCCCGATTTTCCTGACAAGTATGAGGCATAGTTGTCTCAGATGATAGGAAAATTTGAGAGATAAGGATTTCAGGGCTTTGGTACAAAATTGGAAATTTTGCTAAGAAAGATGTGTGGTAGATAATACAGGAGAGCAAGGCAAGATGGTGTCTGTTTAAGTGGGCATTCACCATTTCTCTTGCAAAAAACAGGATCCTGCCCAAATGAGCTGTTCTAGGAGCCCACAGAGTGGGAGCCTTTGGGACATCAATCTGAAGGGAGCTAAATAGGGAGATATATTGCTCAAAATTAAACCATGAGTTTTTAGCCCAAATTTGGAAATTGTGTATGTGGACTGCTAAGCCCCACCCTCAGGGCAAAGGACCAGGGTGAAACTTGACTCCCGCTGTCAACCGGGTGAGAGGGAGCATTGTCCAAGAGAGGGAGATTTCTGGCAAAGTGTGGAGAGGGGTTTCCTTTCTTTGGGTTTGGTTGCCTGGATCCCCTTAGAGCTTTGGGGAAAAACAGAGCTGGCCTGAAGTGGCACAAGGATGAGGTGAGAGGTAAACCACGAAGACTGATTTACTGAACTTCCCTTGAATACAGAGCCTTGGCTTGAGAGAGTGCAGAGTCAGCCAATTTAATAGTTCTGCCTTGAGGGCTATCAGAATTTCAACTCCCCTAAAGGAGTCAGGCAGTGGGAAGTGATTAATAAGGTTCCACAAGCCTATTTAGGGTCCCCTGGGAGGAGGGGGTGGCCTAGAAGAGGCTGTAAATGATTTTGGTGTGGTGAACTCAGTCATCAGGGTCCAATTTGAACTTCAAAAGGGAACTCAGCCTGAGCAGGAGATGGGAGGGGGATATGCTCATACAGCCCACTGAATCCTGCTGCCATAGGAGAGTAAAACCTTCCCAGGGGAAAGTGACTGAATAGCTTTCTGAATAACTAACTGACCCATATTACAGAGGTAGCTCAGTGGAGGAATTTCTGCCTTGAATATATGAGATCCCTATTTCAATTCCCAGCTCCTCTAAGAGTAGTGATCCACCGGGATAGCTAACATCCAGCTGATACCATAGGACAGGGAAAACATAGACCTTATTTTTGCACTCTCTTCTTTTGGGTCCCTTATATTTCCCAAAAAAAAGCTTAATTAAAAACAATTAACTTACTTTACTCCCTAAAATCCACCTCAAAACCTGCAGAGAAAAGCCTGCAGGGTAATTGATTGAAGAATGCATGCAGACTGAAAGGACCCACAAGGGCCCAAGAAGGAACACTGCTCTTCCTTAGCTTTCTTTGATTGCTTGCTTGTGTGTGTGTTTGAGTTGTTTTTGTTTGTTTCTTATTTTTCTTTCCTCATTCCTCACAACCCCCCTTTTTAAAATTAGGTGCTGCTAACTTGTTTCTTCTCTGCTGTGCTTTTTCTTACTTGATTTCCCATTTTCTGTGTATATTGATTTTGTCTACCAATGCTATCTCTTTTCCTTCCTTCATCTTTCTATCTCTGCTTTCTGTTGTGGTTCTTACATTTAACCTTTTTTATTAGTCCTCAACTTTACTAGTTTTGATTTCAATCTTGTCTATTATGTTTTCTTTTTTTTTAATTAACTTTTTCCATTCAGTCCTTTCTTTACTCTTTAAGTCTCCTCATAATTCTGGCCTTTTAAATTATTCTGTGTATTTTTCTCTGTTTGGTTTCACATTCCATTGAAGATACTCCACTTTTCTTTCCTATTACTCTACACTGCTTACATGAGTTAAATATTCATTTTACTAAGTCTTATATGGCCCCTCTTCTAACTTTTACTATTATTATTATTATAATTTTTCTCTTCTTTCATCTTTCAATTACTCTGACCCTAATCTTTTTCTTCAAGGGAACCTAGAAAAAACCAAGGAAATAGAACAAGAAGAACAAAATGTCAAAGAGAAAACTTAAAACACACAGAAAACCAGTAGCTAAATAAAAAAGTACAGAGAGAAGCTAATCAACTGAATGAACCTATCAAGATAAAATGATAACCAGAGGCAATGAAAAATTACAGACCATACTGAGAATCAGGAAGACATGGATGAGTCCAATGAACAAACTAAAAACCAAGAAGACATGCGGAACATTGAACAACTAATCAAAGCTTACCAAACAAATATCATAGACTAACTTAATGAAGTGAAGGAAGAGATTAAGGATATTAAGAAGACACTGGGAGAACATACTGAAGAAATTGTAAACATAGATAAAAAGATAGCAGATATGATGGTGATGAATGGCACAATCCAAGAAAACAAAAAGACATTGGAATCACATAACAGCAGATTTGAACAGGTAGAAGAAATAGTTAGTGATGTGGAAGAAAGAACCTCTGAAATCAATAGATGGTAGAACAGATAGATAAAAAGATAGAAAAAATCCAGCAGGACTTAAGGATGTAAACAACAACACAAAACACACAAACGTAAGCATTATAGGCATTGAGGGAGAAGAGAAGGGAAAGGGACAAGAAGTAGTGTTGAAGGAAATAATGAATGAAAACTTCCCAACCCTATTGAAAGACACAGATGTACATGTCCAGGAAGAACAATGTACCCCAAGTAGTATAAATCCTAACAAGTATTCTCCAAGACATATGCTTGTTAAAATGTCCAATGCTCAAGACAAAGAGAAAATATTCAAGGCAGCAAGAGAAAAGAGAATCATCACATACAAAGGAATCTCAATAAGATTAAGTGCTGATTTCTCATCTGAAACCATGGAGGCAAGAAGACAGAGGTATGACATAGTAAAGGTACTCAAAGAAAAAACTTCCAGTCATGAATTCTCTATCCAGCAAAGCTGGCATTCAAAAATAATGGAGAGTTCAAAATATTCACAGATAAACAGAAATTAAGAGAGTATGACAATAAGAAACCTGCACTTCAAGAAATACTAAAGGAAGTTCTACAGTTTGAAAGGAAAGAACAGGAGAGAGAGAGTTGGAGGAGAGTGTAAGAACAACTAAAAAGAAATAAAGAGAAATAAAATCAACATATGACATACCTGTACCCAAAGAAATTTTGGCTGATATAAGAAATTCCTTGAGAGTAATAACACTGAATGTTAATGAATTAAACTCACCAGTCAAGAGGTACAGATTGGCAGAATGGATAAGGAAATATGACCCATCTATATGATTTCTCAAGAAACCCACCTTTGACCCAGGGAGTTAAGGAGGCTGAAAGTGATTGGCTGGAAAATTATTTTACAAGCCAACAATAAACAAAAAAGGGCAGGAGTAGCTATACTAATATTGGACAAAATAGATTTAAATGCAAAACTATTGTAAGAGACAAAGATGGACACTAGATATTAGTAAAAGGGTCAATCATTCAAGAAGAAAGAACAATCATAAACCTTTTGGCACCTAATTAGGGCACCCCAAAACACATGAGGAAAACACTGGAAAGACTAAGTGGAGACATAAATGTCTCTACAGATATAATGGGGGAATTTAATAAAACATTATCACCATTAGAGAGAACACCTAAACAGAGAATCAATCAATAAATAAAGACTCTGAATACTACATTAGGGGATCTTGAGTTAATAGACATATACAGAATGCTATACCCAAACACAGAGGGATATAAATTCTTCCCAAGTGCGCATGGATTATACTCCAAGATAGACCACATGGTAGGCCACAGAACAATGCTTTATGATTTCAAAAGATTGAGATTATACAAAGTAATTTCTCTGACCACAGTGGAATGAAATTTGGAAATCATTAAGGTCTAGTGAACAAAATTAGACACAAAGATATGGAAGTTAAACAACACATTCTTATACAATCAGTGGGTCTAGGATGAAAACTCAAAAGAAATCAGTAACTACATTGAAAGGAATGAAAATGACAACACGACATATCAAAACCAACGGGGTGCAACCAAAGGTATACTGAGAGGGAAATTCATAGCCAGAAATGCAAATATCCAAATGGAAGAAAGAGCCAAAATTGAAGACCTAACTGCACAGCTGTAGGAGTTGGAAAAACAATAATGAACTAACCCAAAAGGAAGTACAAAGAATGAAATAACAAAGATTAGAGCAGAAGTATATGAAGTAGAAAATAAGAAAGCACTAGAAAAAATTAACAAAACCAAAAGCTAGTTCTTCGACAAGATTAATAAAATTGAAAGACCCTTAGCCAGACTAACAAAGAAAAACTGAGAAAGCAGATGCAAATACACAAAGTAAGAAATATGGAAGGGAATATCATCACTGACCCCACAGAAATAGAGTACTATCAGAGGATACTTTGAAAAATTATATGCCAACAAGGACAATAAGTTAGAGGAAACTCACAAGAAGTCTTTATTGATGAAAGAAAAAATTGATGAACTGAACATTCCAATTACAAGTAAAAAGATCACACACATCACAAACCTCCCAACTAAGAAGAGCCCAGGACCTGATGGCTTCACATTTGAATTCTACCAAACATTTCAGAAGAGCTAACACCAATCCTGCTTAAGCTATTCCAGTAAATAGAATTAGAAGGAACTTTGCTTAACTCTTTCTCTGACACAATATTACCCTAATACCAAAGCCAAACAAAGATACCATAAGAAAGGAAAATTACAGAACAATCTCTCTAATGAACCTGGATGCTAAAATTCTCAACAAAATATTTGCCAATCACATTCAACAATGTATCAAGCAGATTATACACTGTGCCCAAGTGTGTTTCATCCCGAGTATGCAAGGATAGTTCAACATAAGAAAATAAGAAAATAAATCAATGTAATACACCACATAAACAGATTGAAAAAAAATCACATGATCATCTCTATAGATGCAGAAAAATCATTTGACAAAATACAGCAGTATTTCCTCATAAAAACACTGCAACAGATAAGACTAAAAGGAAAGTTTCTGAACATGATAAAGATTATATATGAAAAACCCACAGCTAACATCATCTTCAATGGTGAAATCTTAAAAGCCTTCCTTCTGAGATCAGGAACAAGAAAAATATGCCCACTATCACCACTCCTATTAAATACTGTCTTCAAAGTACTTGTTTGAGCACTGAGGCAATAAAATGATATAAAAGGCATCCAAATTGGAAAGGAAGAAGTAGAAATTTCACTATTTGCAGACGAGTAGATACTATACATAGAAAACCCTGAGAAATCTACAACAGAACATCTAGAATTTATAAAGGAGTTCAGTAAAGTTGAAAGGGCATAAGGTCAATGCTCAAAAATCTGCAGCATTTTTGTACACCGATAATGAGCAATCTGAGCAGGAAATCAAGAAAAAAATGCCATTTAAAATATTAACTAAAATGATCAAATACCTAATAATAAATTTATCTAAAGATGTAAAGTACTTATATAGAGAAAACTACACAACACTGTTGAAGGAAATCAAGGAAGACTTGAATAAATGGAAGAATATTCTCTGTTCATGGATAGGAAGACCAAACATCATCAAGATGTCTATCCTACCCAAACAAATCTACAGATTTAATGCAATCCCAATAAAAATGAACATTTTATTTTTTTAAGAAATTGTAAAAATTAGCTATAAAATTTATTTGGAAGGGTAAAAGGCCCTGAATCACCAAAGACATATTAAATGGAAAAATGAAGCTGGAGGTATCACACTACCTGATTTAAAACATACTGCAAAGGTACAGTGGTAAAAAGTGCATGGTATTGGCACAAGGATAGAAATACTGACCAATGGAACCAAACTGAGAGTTCTGATATAGATCCTTGCATATAAGGTCATCAGATATTTGACAAGGCCATGATGCTCACTCAGTTGGGAGAGAATGGCCTCTTCAAAAAATGGTGCTTGGAGAACTGGATATCCATATCTAAAAGAATGAGAGAGGAACTCTATCTCACACCTTATACAAAAATCAACTCAAGATGGATCAGAGATCTAAATATAAGATGCAAGACCATAAAGAACTCGGAAGATAATGTAGGGAAGAATCTACAAGACCTTGTAATAGGAAATGTCTTCATGAACTTCATGCCCAAAGCACAAGCAGCAAAAGAAAAAAATAGATAAATAGGATCTACTCAAAATTATAAACTTGGGCACCTCAAAGGACATTATCAAGAAAGTGAAAAGGCAGCCTACACAATGGGAGAAAATATTTGGGAACCATATATCTGATAGGAGCCTAAAATCTGGCATATATAAAGAAATTCTACACCTCAAAACTAAAAAGACAAAAAACCCATTTTAAAAATGGACAAGTGACCTGGAAAGACACTTGTCCAAGGAAGAAATACAAATGGATAAAAAGCACATGAAAAGATTCTCGACATCACTAGCTATTAGGGAACTGCACATCATAACTACAATGCAATACCATCTTACACCCATTAGAATGGCGGCTATTAAAAAAAACAGAAGACTAAGTTTTAGAGAGGATGTGGAGGAATGGGAACCCTCATCCACAGCTGGTGGGATTGTGGAATGGTCCAGCCACTGCGGAGGACTGTTTGGCAGTTCCTAAAAAAACTAACTATAGAATTTCCATATGATTCAGCAATTCCACTGCTGGGTATATAACCAGAAGATTTGAAAGGAAAGACACGAACAGATATATGCACATCAATGTTCATAGCAGCATTGTTCACTATTTCCAAAATTTAGAAGTAACCCAGGTGCCCATTAACAGAAAAATGGATAAACAAAATGTTGTACATACATACAATGGACTATTACTCACTTGTAAGAAAGAATGAAGTGCTAACACCTGAGACAACATGGATGAATCTTGAAGACCTTATGTTGAGTAAAGCAAGCCAGGCATTGAAGGATGAACAGTACATGACCTCACTGGTATGAATTAAGGAAATTGAGCAGCCTCTGAGAAATATTGTCTGAAAGATAAGTTTACAAGAAAGAGAATGAGAAGAGAAGGTTGTGAATCATCACCCATATGGATGTAAGATATGGTAAATTGATAGAGTGTAGTTGCATATTGAAGGGATAGGACAGGAGGGTTGTGATATTATTGGGTTGGGTGGTGTAGGGTTGACAGTTGGGTAGATTGGGAAGGGTGGGTAAGAAAGTCCAGGATACTGGGGGCAGGTTGTTAGAGAGACTTGGTGAACACTTAGGATTTGTGGGAATGAGGTTGAAATTACAGAGATAAGAATGCTTTTATGGCAATATGACAAGGAAGGGTCACTGGTTTAAGGTTTTGGTTGGGGGGCATTCAGGAATGAGCACACCTGTAGCAGTCTTCAAGGGAGTGTGTGAGTGTTCATCCTGTCATATTGGGTTGTATAAGTTGGAGAAGACACACATAATGAGCAGGAAGGAGTTGGACTCCCATCTTTGAAGGACCGATTTATTCAGAAAGAGACAGGCAGGTGTCTCCCAAGATCAAGGGTGCTTCCTGATAGGGGAGGACAAACCAGTGTGTAAGACCTCTTGTTGTAGGTAACTATGAATCTTGTCATGCGATGAATCAAGTCAGGGTGTCATTTTGGGCCCCGGGGGGATGGGGAGGGAGGAATAGATCAAGCAGAGGCTACTTAGTGGTCAGTGGAAATGTTCCTCATTACCTTACAGTGATGGACACAGGACATGGTAAATATCATCAAAATTTATAAAAATGTATGGTCTAAGATGTAAACCATTGACAATGTTTAGTAGCTATGTTTCACTATTTGTTTATCAGTTATAACAATGCTGCCATCCACATAGAAAAAGGTATTAATATGGGGGGAGAAAAGGGGGAGGAGGTTGGGTATATGAGAGTCTCTTGTATTCTGTGTGTGACTTTGCTGTGCCCTAAGACTGCTTTGAAAGCAAAATGAAAATAATGAGACACTGGGGAATGGCAGGGAATGAGCCACAGTGCATACTGGACAACAGATACTGCAGTGATGCAAGGCAAAATGTAAAAAAAAAATTTTTTTTTTCACTTTTTAAATATCCCCATCTTTTAATTTTATTTTTGTTTTTTTTTTAAGTTTCATGTATTTTATCTCTTACATTTTAATGTATCATTATTATTTCATTTGCCTGTTAATTGTATTTGGCTATTGTAATGGCTTCATCTTTAAAGAAGATTTGGATCAAAGTAGGGTTACAACTGGGTTGGTAGAGGATCATTGGTGTGGGGTCCAGGGATGGGGGATGCATGGGAGGCAGTTCACCTGAACATACATGTAAAGAATATAAAATTGTTCAAATGTTCATGGGGCATTGTCACAGTGGTCAGAGAATCACACAATAAATGAGAGAATACTGAATTGCCATCCTGGAGAGCTCTACCATATTCTCTAAGGGAGCAGCAACAGTCCCCCAAGTGCAGGGGCAGTGTCTTGTGAAGGATGATCCACTGATGGGCCCTTGATATTGATGACTAGCCTTATGAGTCTTTGCTCTTGAATTGAAACTTAGCCTATTGTTATGGGGTACCTAAGGGTTGCCTCCTGAGAGCCTCCTTGTTGCTCAAATGTGGCCTCTCTCTAAGCCAAACTCAGCATATGAATGCATTACCTTCCTCCCAGCATGGGACATGATTCCTGGAGATTAGTCTCCCTAGCACCGAGGGATTGCTACAAAGTGCCAACTGGCAATGTGACTGGAAAAAGTCCTCAAATAAAAGGGGGAAAGGTAAAGATAAATGGGTTCATATGTCTAAGAGACTTCAAAGGGAGTTGGGAGGTCATCCCAGAGGTAACACTTATGCACATCTCAGTAGTGTCTCATAGACTTCCAAGATGGATATCACCCCAAATGGTGGGGCTCCTGAGGGTTCTGCAGACACCCAGGTCCTATGTCAGGGCAGATAGCTCTGGAGTTTGGTGCCTTGCCAGTGTGTCCTACTTTGGAGTTTGTGCTCCTGAGCGTGACAGAGTTTGACTCAACCATGTTTTCCCTGCACATGGCTCATCTGTCCCATTTATTCAAGCTTATACTTGGTGCTGGAGTTTGTATGTGGATATCCAGAGACTGGAGTCTTTGAACTCCATGTGCCAGCTGGGCCCAGAACCTCAGTGGAGCTACAACTCCTACTCTACAGCTCAATGGATTCACCCAGGACACCTGGTAGGGAGATGATGATGGACAACAGCAAGCCCAGGGAATGGAAAGAGTTTGCAGCTGCTGGCAGGATAGTCCCCTCCATCTTCTCCATGGCATATAATCCACCTTTAAATTGGAGGTGGAGTGTACATCACCATCCCAGACTCCTCAGGATTGGGGCAAGTGTTATGGCTTAGAGTGGACTTACTGGTATTCTCTTATAGCATATTGTGATTCAAGCAATGGAAAAAATTACAACATTGGTGTGGTGCCAGTGGGCACTGGATGCTCTAGGGGAAGGGAGAGGGAAAAGCAGTTGTAATACAGGTGTTTTTTAGGACTCAGGAATTGTCCTAAGTGACATTGCAATGACAGATATAGGCCATTTTATATCACGATATAACATGCAGAATTCTGTGGGAGAGAATGTCGTCTACAATGTGAATTGTGTTCCATGGTTAATGGCAAAGCCCCAGGAAGTGTTTAACCATTGCAATAATGTGACACACTAATGAAGGATGTTTACGTGGGAGGTTGTGGGAGGTATGAGAGCTGGGGCATATGGGAATCCCTATATTTTTTTGTGTAACATTTATGTAATCTAAGTATCTTTAAAAAAATTAAAAATTTATTTTAAAAAATGTATAATAGATGTCTAGAACATATATTCTACTTCTCAGAACAAGAATACTGAGTTCATAGTGGAGTTCATAATTATTTTTGATACTCCCTAGATTATGATTGTATAATTTTCTTAAACATTGTCCTACATCTTTGGTTAAGGGTTAAAAAGATGATGTTTAAATTTAAAATTTAAATGTTTCAGTTGTACACCTCAGTGTGTTACAATGAACCAGGGAGAGGCTCTAACTTGATATGTTTTTGTAGAGATTGCTATTTATCCATTCTACACTATTTTAGAAAAAG
>JAQZBX010047750.1:0-20387 GCA_029593785.1 Cabassous unicinctus
TATATATATATATATATAATCTGTATTAGTTTTCCAAGGGAGTGGCAATGCAAAGTACCAGAAAATGTGTTGGGCTTTATAAAAAGGATTTATTTGAGGTAAAATCTTATGGTTCTAAGGCTGTGAAAAGTACAGTCAAAGCACCATTAGAGGTGCTTTCTCACTGAAGTTAGCTGCCACATGTTGAAGCAAGATGGTGGGTATCTCCTTCCCCTCTGGGCTTTCTCTAAGTGGCTCAGCTACTCCAATTTCTTCCAGATTTCAGCTGCAAGCTGGCATAGGGCTTATCTCTTAGGGCTTCCCCTATCAGTCTCAGCTATTCTGCTATTTTTTCAATTTCAGCTGTAAGCTATCAGGCAAATGGTTCATCTATCCCCAGGACCTCAGCTGTTTGAGACTTCTCCTTCCTGTCATATGGCAGGATCAAAAATGACAGAGCTCTCGCTTCCCATGTCTGAGTGAGTGTCCATTTTTATCAGACTCAGCAAGGTGGCTGGAAGTCAACCTGAGTCCTGCCTTACTGATGTAGTGTAATCAAAGGCCCTAAAGTAATCATAACAGGTAATCTAGACAAAGGCCCCTCAACTCAATCTAGTGCAAAGGGCATCACAATCAGAAGAATAGATTAATTTATAAACATAATCTTTCTCTTTCTGGGATTCATAAAATAATCTCAAACTGCTAATGTATATACTTATTTATTTTTTTAACAATTTGAATATAGCTCTCTTAAGAATTTTCATTTATTAACTTGGTATTACCATCCAGAGGTATGAAACTATATAATTAAAGAGATAGACAGAAATACAAAGTTAAACACAAGAAACAAAAACTCAGAAATATAAATCCCACTAATTTGCATCATAATTTTCATTCTTTTTGGTATGGTTTATTTCTGTTTTTTTTTTTCAATCAGTCCATGCACATGTTTTTTATAGCTTTCAATATTTCCTCTGGTATAGGGATTATTTCCTTATTTTAAACAGTATTGTTGCTTTTCATATACAAGCCTGATCTGGAGAATTTTATTTAACAACTTGGAGAAAAAGTTATCTGGGCATAAACTTAACAGTTTTTTAGCAACATAAGTACCACAGGAGATTATGATTTAAATATTTGGTCTTAATTCAGGATAAAAGCTCCCTCTCACCCCTTTCACCCCACGTCTCTGTTAGAGGTGTGCATATATGTGGGGGTGTGTAAATATATACATATGTATAAAAATATATATAACTATTCATAACAACACAAGGGAAAATAATCAACAATTACAGTCTTTGTTTATGTAATTGGTCACATGGTCATAGCTAGTATTTATAACTACCTTCATTCACTACCCATTCCATATTCCCTTTACTCTCAGCAAGCACCTCAGCTGATCATGGTCTTTGCTTGGTGGAGTAACCCAAAACTTCATTTCTGAAGAATCTAGAAAATTATTAGTCCTGACTGGATTGTGTTATGTAGTATTTCATTGACTTTAATTACAGGGCCTGGAAATACTAAGAGATAACCTAAGTATTCTGCTATATTCCATACATAATCTTCCTTACCCCCATTAGTTATCCAATTTCCCCTTGGTAAGCAGGATCAGTCACCCCAATCAGTAAAGTATTTCTCTTTTTGTCTATTGATTCAGAGGCATGAGGCCACCAAAATACCCAGCTGGCAGCCTCACGTTCCAGTTCAAAGAATAATTGTTTTGTTTGCTGGTAGAGGAACTCTTTCCCGTCCCTGGGAGATCTCAAGGAAAGGAGAACATAAAGTAGAAATGACAAGAAACAATGTTTTGCTAGTGAATCATATAAGTAATAGTGATTGATGCCACTTGCATTTTCACCCTTGTAATTTCTGGACCCATGTAGCATGGCTCTGGGAGAAACAATGTCCTAAAGTAGACACTGATTTAGAGCGTACATGGCCCCCTGCAGAATATTTCCCCAGGCTTCAAATGCATTGCCACCCTGCTGACATTGTGATTCCATCTTCAAAACGCCATTCTATAGGTCTAAGAATCTGGGTGCTTCAGGATCATGGAGAATATGGTAAAGTCAAGGAATCTCATGAGAATGGGCCCTATGGCCACATATCATATGCGGTGAAGTGATTTCCTTGAGTAGAAGCAATGCTTATTAAATATCATTCTGGTGGAATAAGCATTCTATAAGCCCTCAGATGGGATTTTGACAGAAGTCTTGTACGCAGAAATGGCAAATCAGTCTCTAGAATAAGAATCTTTGGGAGTAAGTACAAAATGCTGCTCCTTCTAGGATAAATGTGTTCCAATGTAATTAACTTGCCACCAGGTACTATGGTGATCACCCTGAGGAATGGAAATATTGGGGATTGAGTGTTGGTTTCTGTTGCTGACAGGTTGGGCAGAAAAGTGCCTGAAACAACATCAGTCTAGGTAAGTGGAAGTCCATATTGCTGATCCCATGCATAACCTCCATTCCTAAACAACAAGGTCTTTTTGTTCATGAGCCCATTGGGCAATGACAGGTATGGCTGACACAAGAGGCTGACTGGTATCCACAGAAGGGGTCACCTTATCTACTTGATTATGAAATCCTCCTGTGCTAAAAATACAATCTTTGAACACAAATATGTTCAGGAATTTCATTCATTCAGAAATTTCTATCCATGTACCTCTCTCCCAGACAATTTAGTCACCAATTTTGCTATAATGTTCCTTCTAAATCTGGACCATTGAGTGAAACCATTGACCAAAGTCCATGAATCTGTAAACAAATGCACCTCTGGTCATTTATCTTTCCAGCAAAATGAACAACCAGCTACACTGCTGGAGGTTCTATCCAGTGGGAGGATTTCCATTCATCACTCTCCTTGAGGATATCCCAGAAAGGGGCTATAGTGCTTTAGTTATATACATTTGGATGGTGATTGTACATTGTGCAAAATCCTTTTGTAAACAAGGCCAAGGTTTTCTTGTAAGGGACTCCCCAAAGCCAAAGCAATGAGCTGGGAGAGAAAGTACAGTGGCAGGAATGGGAGCCATGGGCATTTGAGCCACTACTTCAGGGAACTTACTTGTGACTACAGGGCCTGCTAGAGCCTGATCTACTATGAACTAATTCCATTTGATGGTGGAGTAACAGTACATGCCCATTTTAATATTTTTTGGTTAGACAACACCCATATCAAGATGGGAAGCTCAGGTCTCAAAGTAATTTTGGCCCAGGGCTAAGAATTCCATTTCTTCTAAGTCACAGTAGAAGGCCAAAAGCTGTTTTTTCAGAGAGAGAGAGAGAGAGAGCAAATAACTGCAGAGGATGAAAATTTTGTTCCAAAATCCCACATTTCTGTGCTGTGTTTCTCAAATAGAGGTTTGACTAAGGCGCCAAATAGCATCTGTATTTGCCACTGACACTTTAAGCAATATTTGATATGCTGGATCGTTATGGCCTAAGTGACAAATCTACTTGCATGGCAGCTGGGACTTGTTGCAGAGACATCTCTTTTTCCAGTACACACTCAACAATAATAGCATTTGAGTTACATAATAATGGGCTTGTATAACACAACCAAATGACAAATATGTTGAACCCAAAATGCTTAGGGGCAAACTAGGTATTCTGCCTCTTTTATGGTTGCAGATGGAACCAGATGCAAAAGGTTATCCTTTACTTTAAAAAGGATATCTTTACATTGTCCTAATAACTGGGTGCTTAGAAATTTCACTGAGGTGAAAGTGTCTTGATTTTTTTTTATTACCCATCTTCTAACATGCACATTTCTTACAAATAAGTCTAAAGTACTTGCTACTAGGCTCCTTAGGTTTGGCTTTAAAACTCTGAATTTATTAGCCTACAGTTTTAAGGCTGTGTAAATGTCCAAATGAAGACTTCATCAAAGTGATGCTTTCTCCCCAAGTCTGTGGAATTCTGAGCCTGCTGTTACTAACCCATGGTTCTTATTTTCTCACATTGGAAGAGACATGGCTGTGTCTCCTGGCCTCTTATTTCTTGTTCCAGTTCCATTGATTTAATCTTGGAACTGCTCCATCTGTGGCTTTCTATATGTGTATCTGAATTTCATTTCACTTATAGTGACTCTATTAATAGGAATAAGATCAATTCTGATTGAGGTGAGTTGCACCTTTATTGAACTAGCCTTATCAAGAGGGCCTACTTACAATGGTTTCTCACCTACAGGAATGGATTACCTTGAATAACATGTCTTTCTGGGGGTACATACAATCAACTTCAAACCATCACACTCCACCCTCTGTATTAGTCCTGCTTCTCTAGGGAGACAGAACCAACAGAAGATATATGTAATTATTATGGCATTTTTATAAGAATTTTCTCATGTGACTGTGGGGTTGGGCAAGTCCAAATACCATATAGAATGCTGCAAATTGGGACTTCAATGAAGTATTTCCATGAATTCCCCAGGAGAAGCTGGCTGGCTGAATTAGAGATGGAAATTCTTTCTTCTGACTGCTGAAATCATCACTTCTCCTTTTAAGGCCTTCATTTGATTGGATGTGTCTTTTCTTATTATTGAAGACAATCTCCTCAGTTAATTATAGATTTAATAAGCTACACTTGCAATCAATTAACTGGTAATTCAAGTACACAAAATATTCTTACAGTAACAATCAGGTATGTGCTTGCTTCACCAAATGATTGGACACAATAACCTGGCAAATTTGTCACATGAATTAACCATCACAGTCCACTTCTTCTCAACTACACACCCATGTCCTTCTCCATAAACCATGTTTAATCTCTAAGTACAAACAATAACATTCATATTTCCACCTAACAATATTCAAGTACCCTACATATGTCCAGAAACATACCAACTCTCCCCAGGGTAAGGCACAAATCCTTGGGTAATATTCATTCCTAAATAATATCCTATCACTTAAATATTATGATGTGAAGCAAATATAACTTATGTTAGATGATAAGGGGATAAGATAGGGAAGAAATTGGACATATTTATAACAAAACAAAGTAGACATATTCTTTACTATTAGAGTCCTCATTTCTGTAACTGGTCACATAGTCTTAGCTCATATTTGTAACTAACTTCTTCCTCTATCTATTCCATAATCCCTTCACCTTCAGAAAGCACCTTTGCTGGCTGTAATTCTTTGTTTTGTGATGTGACCTAAACCTTCATTCCTGAAGTTTCTAGGCCATTGGTAGTCTTCCCTGGATTGAGTTCTTAACTTTAATAACAGGGTACAGTATGACAAAGAGACACCCCAGGAGGTTTCTGGAATTCCATGTAAACTCTTTTTATCTACATTGTATACTTGCAATTGTGGTGCTATTGACCCTTGATAGTTAAAATCAATCACCCCAGCCAGTACTGTAATTCCTTTCTCTTCCTGTTGATTCAGAAACATAAGAAGCTCAAGTGGCCAAGTGGCAGTCCTAAACTTCCAGTTCAATAGAATCATTGTTGTGTCTTCTAGTGGAGGCACTCCTACTTTTGGAGCTAGGATTGGTAGAACGGCAGAGCTTAAAAATAGCAAAAATTGTTCTAATGGATCACTAGGGAAATAGTGAGTGGTGACATTCCACTCCCATTTCCACACCTTGATTGCTATACCCATGGATCCTGGCTAAGGGAGAAAAAGCACCAAAGAGTGAATGCTGATTTAGAGCATACACAGCTTCCTGGAGAACACTGCCTTAACCCTGCAAGGTCTTGCCACCTAGTTGGCAGCATAATTGAGTTTTCAAATGGTCATTCCACTGTTCTACCAACCAAGGTGTTTCAGTTTGATGGGGTATATTGTAAGACCAGTGAAATCCATGATCATGTACCCATTACCACTTTTCATTTGCTGTGGAGTGGTCTCCTTCATCATAAGCAATATTATGTGGAATACTATGATGGTGAATATGGCATTCTGTAAGTCCATGGATGATAGTTTTGGAAGAAGCATTACATGTACAGAAGGTAAAGCCATATCTGTATAATGTGTGTATTATGGTTAGAAAAACATTCTGCTCCTGATGTAAGTGTTCCAATGTAATCAACCTGTCACCATGTAGCAGGTTGTTAATTTTGGGCAATGGTGCCATATCAGAGAATGTTTTGATCTCTGCTGCTGGCAAACTAGGTGCTTAGCAGTGTCTGTAGCCAGGGCAGCTTTGGTGAGTGGAAGGTCATGTTGCTCAGCCCATACCTAATCTCCATCCCTACCACTATGGCCACTTTGCTCATGAGCCCCACTGGGCAATGACAGGTGTGGCATAAAAAAGAGGCTGATTTGTATTTACAGAATAGGACATATTATCCACTTGATTATTAAAATTTTCCTGGGTTGAAATTAACTTTTGGTGAGCATTCATATGGGGCACAAATAACTGCATGTTTTTTCCCACTCAGAACATCTATCCATATACTTATTCCTAACATTTTGCCACCAATTTTCTGATCATCTTCCTTCTAATTCCCTGATTATCCAACCAAATTATGTATTGTTCCTCCTTTTGGAAGTAGGTGGGATTACTCCAAGAATGCAGTAACATTAAGGACTACTGATCTGAAAAACAATAATAGTAAAACATGCTGCAAAGCTCCTAACAGACAATTTATTGATATGTAGTTCAAGAGAGTAAACTGTTAAAAAAGACAATCCTCTACTCTTGTTTGCAAACGATGTAGGTCTATCTCCAGAACAATTTCTGCTGCCCTGTTTGCCATTACTACTGAATTACTAATGGAACAACATCATTATAAGGTAAGAGAACAAAATCATTTTGTATGAAGGTCTGTACTATAAGAAAAGTTGAAATGTGAGTCTAACTTATCCAAATTTGTAGTTGTGGTGGTTTGGAACTGCAAGTACCTCAAAAAATCATGTTCTTAAATTTAATCCATTCCTATGGGTGTAAACCTATTATAAGTAGTACCCTTTGATTAAGTAACTTCAGTTAAGGCAGGCCAAGAATGATCTTAATCTTCTCATTGGAGTACGTTATAAATGGGATGAATACAGAAAGGGAAAGAGAAAGCCATGGAAGGAAGTTGAAAGCAATGAAACCCAAAAGAGAAGAGCGAGACCACATGATGCAGCCATTTACATTGCCATGGCACAGAAGATTTCAGGATTGTCAGCATCCAGTCTTCATGGGAAAAGTATGTCCTGATGATTTGGACATTTTTCTCAACCTTGAAAATGTAAGCTTGTAAGTTAATAAAATCCCACTATTAATAACCAAACCATTTTATGGTATCTTTTTTCCATAGCTTAGAAAACTGAAACAGTAGTCATTTGGAAACATTTTAAAATTCCATAATTTTCACACCTGCTTCTTCTTTAAATTTAATACAATCTTGTGATGTGAATGTGATTGCTCACCTTTATAATTGCAACCAATAAGAAAAGGCAATTTATGCATATTGTAGCAAATATGAGACTAGTACTCAGATATGTGCTTTAAAATTCTAATATTAATTTGTGTTTTTAAATTTTAAGATACTGTGAAATGAGAACAGAATGTAGAAAATTGATCAGAAATGAGGTGGAAAATTAATACTTAATTTGACAGATAATTTATAACACTCATTTAGCCAACAAAAGAATGATACACTTTCTTCCTTTAATATACACACATTAATTCACCTACTTTGACCAAATTTTTTGTCATTGCTGAGTGCATCAATGGCATTGACTTCATTATACCCTTCCAAGAAACAAAGATAAGAACTTAATTATATGGACTGTATTTTCACATGATATTGCCTTGAAGACCCAAAAATATAAACTAAAATGTCAGGCTTGCCATCCATTTTGGATACTTCAGGATACAGTTGAAGAACATGACTGAAGTGAACATGTTTATGTTTATGAGTTTAATGCATGATTTTGAGTTACAAATCTTCCTATTTGTATTATGTCTAGCAGTTTTTCTCTTTACTCTGGCAGGAAATTTGGGGTTGGTTGTATTGGTCATTGGGCATTCCCGTTCTATAATCTCATGTACTATTTTTGGAGTGTGTTCTCATTCTCGGATGCCTGCTATTCTTCAGTTGTCATCCCCAAAATGTTAGTCAATTTCCTGGCAGAAAATAAAGTTATTTCATTTCTTGGATGTGGAATATAGAAGATTCTTTTTCTTATGTTTGGAACTGCAGAGTGCATTCCCTTAGCTGCGATTGCTTTTGATCACTATGAAGCAATCTACAACCACTGCATTACTCAAGTTACTTGTCAATCCAAGTCTATGTACCACTTACCATTGCTTCTTATGTTGGTGGCATTTTGCATGCTACATTACAAACAGCAGTCACTTTTTGCCTAACCTTCCATGCAGCCAATGAAATTAGATATGTGTTGAGTGACATTCCTTCACTCCTTGCTATTTTTTCTTTGGACACTCACATCAACCAGCTTTTGCTCCTCTGCCTTTGGCCTTTATTGAACTAACAACTATAATAATTGTCTTGATCTCCTATGGTTTTTATTTTGTTGGCCATTCTGAAGGTGTATTCTTCTGAAGTTAGATGGAATATCTTTTCCACTTGTGGGTGTCACTTAACTGGTTTGTCGATTTACCATGAGACAACCCTCTTCATTTATATGAGGCTAAGTTCCAGCTATAATTTGGAGCATGATATGTTAGTGTTTATATTTTACACTAGTGTGATTCCCAGACTGAATACCATCATCTAATGTTTAAGGAAAAAAGATTTAACATCTTTGCAATAAAGAATTTGGTTGAGAGAAATTTATTAGATACATTGAGATGATACAGAAATATTTATTGAGTGTATATCCAGGCTCAAGGAAAACAATTATAGTTCAAAGAATAAGTTAGAACTGGCTAATATGTAAATTTGGACCAAGATATGAAAATCTTGTTTGCTTACTTTTGGGAGTTTCTTTGATGTAGATTCGTGCTCATTTCCTAGCTCTGTCTTTATCTTTATCTTTAAGAAAAGAACCGTCATTCATAATTCATCCTCGAAGTTTACAATGATCAAAGCCCATAGAAATGACCTCCCATTACCTCCATTCTGCCTTATTGATTCTGCTTTATTTTGTTCTAAAATTTGTTTATTTGAAAGGAAATCAGGAGTGTATATTTACTTTTTTTTTATTGTTCATTAAAATCAAGATTTTTCACAGTACATATCAATATTTGTAAAATGATATATAAATACATATGCATATATGTGCATTTTCTTAGATAAATGTTATTTTATATATATATGTATATTTTTTAAAGGTGTTTAGATTACCTAATTATTACTCAGAAATTACAGGGATTCCCATGTTCCAAGTATTTTCCCATCAGAATGACTGTCCTATAAATCTAATAAAATGAATTATTTTCCTATCAGGATGACTGTCCTATAAATCCAATAAAATGAACTATTTTCCCATCAGGATGACTATCCTAATAAATCTTTTTCAAGTATCTCATGAAAAAGATAATCAAATAGTTTCTTAAATCTGAATTTAAGATCCAATCCAATAATTTTTAGGGCTTCAGTTTAAAATCTGTTATGCAAAGATAATTCATACCTCTATTGGAAGAATCATATATCTGATAGAAAAGTGTGGTTTAAATTTATACTTGAAAGTCCTTAAAAAAAAAAAAAGAAATTTGCAGAGACAAAATACTGAATATAGTGTGGCTATGATGTTGTCTTCTAGAGAAATTTGGCTATTTGAAACCAAAGCAACTTAAAATTCAATTTCTAGTTTATGATCTTTTGAGTTGATTTTTTGAATAAATGAAAAAACTACTTTGAAAAGTGTTTTTGAATATCCACCCATTATAAAAATTAAAATATTTGCAACATTCTGGGATCATTTTATGACTTCCTCCATTCAAATTGTGTTTTTAAAATATTGCACCCTAGTTTATCAGTTGAGTTCCTCTTTTAAATTAATAAATATAATTTTTTTTCTATGAGGAAAAAGGAACTTAGCTTTAGGAACAAGGATGCACTCACTGTTGTCTATCAATGTTTGACCAATACTTCAGTCCACAAGTTATATAAATTTATAACAAGGTAATCTGCATTAAAATTTCATTATCCTCTTTTCTCCTAGTAAAGTAGAAATAAAATGTTGAGAATAAGAAAGTCCATGATTTCATACTCACCAGGTCAATACAGAAAAATGGTATAATAAATTCTCAAGTTAACACTTTTTACTCTTCATATCTCAGCTCAATTATCTTTCTCTCAAGAAAGAATTCTTTGACATCCATTGCTCACATTCGACCACTCACTTCTTTCAATTAGCCCTGTCATCATTTAATATTTGTTGATATGAAAGCTTGATTACTATCTAGATCTACCACTACATTGACACTCTAACTTGAATAAAGGGAAAATTTTGTCAGTCTACACAATTGTTTCCCCAGGGCACAATGTAGTTCCTGGAACAATTAGTTTACACAGAATGTATATTTGTTTTTAATGAAAATGAATTAAGGAATGAGTCATAGTTAATAGCTATAGTTAGCACTTATATGCAACTTCTTACTTACTGTACAATACATAAATTTTGTACATATACTAACTCTTAATATCCTCATAACCAGTCTAAGCAAAGGGTCTATTCTTACTTAAAATCACAGATCACAGATGAGAAAACAGATGCATATAAACTTTAAGTTATTTGCTTAAAACTGAACAGCTCAAATAAATGATACCAGCATTCAAAACTATGTTTCCTGACCCTAGAGTCCCTGCTTTTCAGCACTTTTATATTTAGAATGAGATAACAAAATATTCCTTTCACATTATCCATGAATTATCAGGCATCCTAACCACCATTTATGAAGTAATGAGGGTCTTCATTAAGTTAAAGGAAGAAATTGGAAACGAATGCTTTTAATAAGCAGGGAAGAATTGGATTCACTAGATTTGACAAATCATTCTGTTGTTTGATACACATAGAATTTGCAGGGTTTTATCCCGGGTAATCAATAAGATGATGTTAAAAATAGATGTAGAAAGAGAAAATGCTGGAAGAAAAGGAAGATGAAGAGGAGAGGTAGAAGGAGGAGGAGAAATAGAGGTAAAAGGAGGCACAGACATAGAAGAAGAGGATTTGGAGGAGTGAAAGTTGAAGGAGAAGGAGAAGGAGAAAATGAGGAGAAGGAAATAGATGAAGATGGTGAAGAAGTAGTGCATTGGAAAGACCAAGTTGAGGAGATCAGGTATAACTACAATGATCTGAGGTTCCATTACATTTTCAAGGTATGGAACTAGAATCCTGGAAATACATTATATAGGAAAGTGTGGAATTATCCAGAAAGAAGATATTTGAAGCAACTGCACTGTATTCAATTTAAAAGGGACTATAGAAATTTGACTTCCACTTAGGATGTAGAAATCTGCAAAAAGCACTGCAAGAACATAACAATATTTAAAAAGACAGATAATCTATAAAACCCATCTCTTTTCATTAGCCCACCTGAAAGCTGAGGTTAGAAATATCCAAGTAATTTAAACTGCAAGGAGGGACAAGACTGTTAAAGAGATGTGACAAGTGAGCAATTTAAACTTTGTCAGAGAGTGGAAGATAGAGGTGGCCTTAATAAAGCAGCTACAAAGAACTCAGCTAAATTATAAAGAATTGTTAGTCAAGTTTAGACTAGAGTGCCAGTTGTAAAATGAGAGAAACTTAGATTCAAGGGATGTGGCTTCACATTCAATGTCTTCACTATAGGTCTTTACCAAGTTTCTTGAGAAAGACAGGTAGAAGGATGGAAGATCTTTAGACACGGTCACCATGAAACCCACAAAATTTGAACATCCTCCTCTCTTATCAAACAAGGGACTGCTATTACTTTGCCAACTTCAGCTTTATTTTTACTTAATCTATTCTTAAGATTATATAAGATTTATTGAGATACCTAATCATAGAATTGCTCCTGCTTTCTGTGATCATCTAATCTATAACAGACTTTTGCTTCCTAATAACTTCTCAGTAATTATCCCCCTTCAAAAGCATAAATCCTATCATAAGTTCTATCTAACATTCTCTTACATAGAAATTTCACATTTCCCCAAGATTATGTTCTTACTCACTACATTGAGCAATAAAGTCAACTTGTTGAAACACAGATGCTCATAGTGGTCTTTGGCTAAAACTACTAAAAATTTCTTTCTTAAAAGATTTAGTAGACAGGATAAACAATATGCACAGATACATGTGAAATTTATTCAGACAGACAGATACCATAAGGTAGTGTCCAATAAAATGCTAGAAATAAAGTTTAAAAAGCCAACAAACATAAGACCAGAAACAAATAATTCCTTCTATATATTCATCAGTAGTTACTACAGTCAAGGACAGAATGAGACAAATTGAAGATAATCAAATAGGAATTAACCTAATAGTAAGAAACCAAAAGAAAATATTATAGTGGGAAAATATTATCCTAGAGCTTTATATAATATCAAATATTTTATATACATGTAATTAGAGTTCTACAAAAATAGAGAGGGCATGGAGCAGAAGAAATATTTAAGGAGACAATGGCCAAGACTTCTCCAAAAATAAGGAAAGACATTAAATCACAGGGTCATGAATGTCAACAATATCCCAGGAAGGATAAATTCAAAAAGAAAATCAACTGGCCACAAAGCACATCAAGCTCACTGTTGAAAAACTAAGATAAGTATGCAATAACAAAGGCATTCAGAGGAAAATACATATAATATATAGATGAAAAAATATATAATTATTATAAGAGATTTGCCATCTATAATTATAGAAGTTAGAAGAAAATGGAAAGGTATATTTAAAGTAGTGAAAGATAAAACTTATCCCAGGTTTCAATACCAACTGAAAACAATATTCTCATATAAGAAAAAAAATAGGTTTTTTAGGAAAATTAACAAACATGAACACTGATAAATAATTTTCTGCTTTAAAAAATTACCCAGGCAGGAATATGATAAGAGGACACTATATCTAGGCATAAATGATACTGAAAATGTAAGAGTGAAGACAAATATATCAGATATTTTTTTAAAATATTTTTTACTGCTTTCAAAATAATTGCCTAAAGCAAAACTAGGTTGATTAATTCTTGGCTTTTAATTATATATACAAAAGCACAATTTATGACAAAAACAACAAACTTTGGTCAATAGTACACTTATAAAAATAATCTTCCATAAATTAGGACAAATGTATCATACTATTCCAAGGTGTTAATAGGGTGATGCATGGGCAAAAATACAACTAAAGAAAACTATGAAATTTAGTGAATTGTATATTATAAATTTTCTTCCATCTATTGTATATAACAAAACAAAATATTATGCTAAGTGAAAGGAATCAGTTTCAAAGTACTACATATTGTTTGACTCCATTTAAATAAAATGTAAATACCAACAAATTTATAGAGATGGAATTAGATTAACAGAATAGCAGGGAAATGACAGAGAGATTGAGAGGTAACTGCAATGGGATAGGGGGTTTTTATATTTGGAATAATGAAAATGCTCTATGATCGATCATGTTGTTGAATGCACAACTCTGTGATAATATTAAATAGACATTGGATAGATTTTATAATGTGTGAACGTATCTTAATAAATTGTTTTAAAAAATAAAGTATTCAGAAATTAAAAAAAAAACCAAGTTAACCGTTGGACTTAAACCATTTGTAAAAGTACAATTTATGACAAAAATACAAAAATTTGAAAAAAGAACTGAATTTCAGGTACTTTACAGTTTTAATGTTAGAAGTTATATGGTATATTATTTTAGGTAAACTATGATAAATCAAACATGTATATATTCCCTAGGGCAACAATTACAAAAGAGAAAACAAAAATTAAAAACATAAGGGTTTAAGTTAAAAATATCACCATAGTCACACACAAATATTTAAAAAGATAGTAAGAAAATGTTATAAACAATTTACAGTTGTTACCTTTGATAGACTGGAGGAAATGTACAATCCATTAAATGTTCTCCTTAGAAAGATTGGATTATCTCTTTAGTCCTATGCCTATGTCTATTTACAAAATTGGATTTATCCTTAAAAATCTTCCAAATGACAATAAATCCGAAACTGTTTTCAAATTTTAAAAATCTCGCCTTCCCCTCAGTGTCGAATTCTGACAGACTGCTATTTGAAACCTCTTCAACCAAGCAGAAGTAGATAACTTGGGAGATAGTAGAGCAAACAAATAAAAGAAACCTGGATCTCAGGATTACCTTAAAGAAAAGAGACACTCGCAAATCCAAGTCAGTTAAAGTCTGCACAGTTACACAAAAGTATAATACTTTCCATTTGTTGAACCACTCTGTTTCTGAAGCCCTTTCTTAAACACCAGCCATCATGTACCTGACTAATACATGTTCTCTCCCCAACCCAATCACATCACTTGATAAATATCTATTAAACGAATATTTTTTTCTGTAAATAGGACTATGCAAGTGTATTTGAGAATATTTATTAGCTATCTCCATAATTGCACTGTCTTCTATCAGCATCTATAGTGAGGTCAGCCAGCAACATACCGTTCTCATCCCTGTATTTAATATATTATAATATAATAAGTAATGTATTATATGTTTTAAACTCTGATAAAGGTAATATAATTTTGTGAAAAAAAAAAGTCATATGATAAAGTGGTGATTAAGAATGTGAAATCTAAAGTCAGACTGAATAGGTTCTAATTTGAGCTTGTTCATAAATTGTTGACTTATCAATTTATGCTTCTTTATGCCTCAGAAACCTCTTTATGCCTCAGTTTCAACATCTATAAAATTCAATCATTCAAATAAATTTATTGAAGCACTCTTTTAGGTGTTGGGGATAGAATATTGAACATTATTGTTAAAAATATTGTGCTCATAGAGATTTCAATGTGGAGGAAAAGAGAGAGTAAACAAAAGGCATAATTAAAATAGATGCAATGTTAGAATAAAATATAAATATTTTTCTAAGAGATAATTGTAAACAAAACAAAGAGCAATTGTAATAAGATTCTAGACAGCATAGAGTTCAGAGCAAAATAATTCTTTTTAAACTTTATTTCAAATTCAAAAAATTAAATGAAAGACAAAAGACCGCTTAACAAATTATGCAAGCATTACTTTAAATAGTCCTGACCAAGCATATTTACTTTATTTAATCCTAAAAACAAACTCAATTATTTTCTGGTGTTTTGAAAGGTGAACAAATGACCACAGATTATTTAAATGATATGACCAAGATCTCCTTGTTAATGAAGAAAACGAAAAAAAAAAAATGCTTCCTCATATTCATATCTCAGAAAAATAAATCCCATATTCTTTTTCATTAAAAAAATCTTAGTATAGTAATTTATAGGGATATTATATAAGTTAAAAATTTTATATGACTTCAGGATATATATCAAAATAATACACATTTTAACTATTTGAATAAATTAATAAACAAACTTATAAGAAATCACTAACATTTTAATCTAAAAACAGAGGATGGACTTTAATATATCAAAAATCATTTAAGGGAGGCAGATGTGGCTCAAGTGATTGGGCTCTTCTCTACCATAAAGAAAGTCCAGGGTTCAATTCCCCTGGGCCATGCAGGAGTGCTGGTCTATGCAGTAGTGCTGGCCCACACAGAAAGCTGGTTCAGCAAGATGATAAAACAGAAAAAGACACAGAGGCGAGACAATAAGCGATGCAGTAGACCAGGAAGCTGAGGTGGCACAAGAGATTGAGCACATGTCTCCTACTCTGGAAGGTCCCAGGATCCGTTCCTGGTGCTGCCTAAAGAGAAGACAAGAGGACACAGAACACACAGTAAATGGACTCAGAGAGCAGACAGCAAGTACAAAACAATAAGTGGGTATAAATAAATAAATAAATAAATAAATAAATAAATAAATCTTTTTTAAAAAATCATTTAAGAAAATGAAAAAATATAATTTTACAAGGAAAAATTTGGTAAAACTTAACAGAATATAAATCAATTGAAGAATAAAAATATGTCTAATAACCATTTCTTAAGTTCAAATAAAAATAATAACTATAGGAAAATGAAGAAACAGTTATTATTAAATATACATGAATAGTAGAAAGAATTAAAAGTTCAATTCTGGATTATGTAAAGGCATTTTTAAAAGGAAACATTAGTTAATGTTTAAAATGTAAAGAGTTCTTATTTGGAATAATGGAAATGTTTTGGTACAATATATACATAACATTTGTCTAGAATCTGTGAACAAAACTCTTAAAAATGATGAGGATATTTCTATTTTCTGTAAAAATTTAAAATATTTGACAAGTTTTCTTCAATGTTTACATATATATTTTTTATAACAATATTTTACTTTTCTCTAAGACCAAATATTAAAGTGCAAATTTCCATTCTGCTGTTTGTTTATGAATAATATTAGCCAATGATATTTATAAAGACCAGCTAACATTTCATTAAAAAGCTAGTGTGTATCCAAAATTTATCAAGAATATATGCATTCTGATGATCATGGTCAAAATATACTAGCACTGCATCATATTCTTCTCATTTATCATATGATACCATCTTTAAAATAACTCTGTGGATTAAGATTTATTTGTCTTATATAGAGGAAGAAACTAGATTTAAAATTTCAGTGACTTACTAAGGGGTATACACCTAAAAATCTCACAGATCTAGAATCAAACCTCTTGATTTTCTAGTCCAAACAGCACTATTTATGACTATGCTAAATTTCCTCACTACAGAATAAATTGAATAATTTCTGAAAAAGCACTCCATAATAACATTCTCTGAAATTTGAATATGCATTGGGATTTCTATGGTTCAATTTGAAGAATAACACCTATTTTTTTCATTGCACGTTAATTGCCCTTCAAATCACATATATTTAAACCACAGAAATAGCACATAATTCATGACTTCCAATTATCAAGTCAGTTTCTAAAACATATTCTTGTAAATGTTCCAGATCATGAATGGTCAAATAGACGCTATCTCAACACAAAGGGAAACTATTTGAAGGATGATAATGCGTTTAGAGACAGGCCAACAAATACCCAAATAGGAAAGAAGGAAAAATGAGTTTAAATGTTCAGCATTATTGTAATTTCAATTGCCTGGAGCCCTCTCAATTCTGTATTACTCTAACGAGAGCATTTTTCACCTCTTTGTTCCAAAGACTATAAATGAGTGGATTCAGCATGGGTATTAAAATAGTATAAAACACAGAAGCTACTTGATCCTTTCCCAAGCAGTAGGACTTCTTTGGTTTTAAATAAATAAAAATTGAAGTGCCATAAAAGATGGTGACTCCCAGGAGGTGGGAGGCACAAGTAGAGAAGGCTTTGCACTTTCCTGAGGTGGAATGAATTTTAAAGATAGACGACCGAGTGGACCCGTAGGACACAGAGATTGTGCTAAGAGACACCAATACATTTAAACTAGTGATAATAAATACCATGACTTCAGTGTCATGAGTATCACTGCAGGATAGGGCTAAAATTGGGGTTAAGTCACAGAAAAAGTGACAGATTATATTGGAGTTGCAGAAATGCAAACGGTTCATAATAAGAAGGTTCACTAATGATTCAGTGAAACCAGTCATGTAGGACCCTGTGATGAGGACACAACAAAATTTTGTGTGTTGAGAAATGCAAGATGATACTTAGCATGAATGGTTTTCAAAACCATTTTTGTTTATAGGATTGACTGGTATTTTTTAAAAATCAACTTAGTGATTCTAGAAATACATAATAAAAAGTAGTTTGCAAAATGTGACTGAAAAATTTTGGTTTATCAATTATAAATTAGGAAAAATCAACATTTGGATATTATAAAATAGAAAATTACATTTGCATATCTACATTGCATAATTGGAATGAAAACAACATAAGTATTTCTCTTCATTAACACATTTATCCACATGAAAATAATATCCTATAGGTATTTCCAATGTATACATTTTTAGATGCTAAAATGAGTTCAGGAAGTTAAATAGCTTACCCAGATTCACAACCATTATGTATTATTGACTCTGATTCTAACCAGATTAGTTGCATCCAGAGATCATACTAATAACACTTTATTCCTACTTCTATTTAGTTTCAGCATATCAAAATATGCTAATTATGTAAAACAATGATAATGGGTTTTAATGCCTATCCAATATTATTTAGAAAAAATAACAGGTCAGAAAGTAAAACCTTATATGTATTAATATTATAGAGCACATATTACTATTAATTTTTAGCAGACTATTTCATCAAATTTCTTAGAAAAATTATATTGTCAATATATGTTCATTGTTTGATGACCCTGATTCCATTAGTTTTACATTTGCAATTCTACAATCTTGGAATTACTTAGGTAAGGCATACATGAAACATATATGTATATTCATATCTTTTTAATAATATCCCAATTTTTTTAAATAACTAAAATACTCTAACATTCAGATTAATATTTACCAAGAGTCAAAGTTGTTAAAAAAAAAAAATCTACCAGCTATATTTATCTAGAAAGTTTTCAACCTTAAATTTTTCTCACAAATAAACTATGTAGACCATTTAAGAAGCCTGAATTTACTGCAATATTTTAATTGTTTCCATTGATATTACTTGAATTTATTTTTTTGCATTTATTTTAAAATTTGAAGTAGAATATATCCACCTAAAATTTTTGTTCTGGTCCAGGTCAAAGAGTAAGTTCACCTGGAAATTATGTCTTAATAAAGAGCTATGGTGAACAGCAGCAAGGAAAGTATACTTTGCCTTTCACCCTAAAAATGCAATGGCACTTCTTATGTTAGGATTGCTGATAACACAACATTTGGTCATCTTTGGGACAAATTTCCAATGACGTTTTCTTGCCATGATGCCAAGGATAAAACTTCAAGGACTGATACATATATATTAATTTGAAACAAAGAGTTGCTTTTCCCTTAGTAGTCACGTAATTTTGAGCTGTGTTTTTGGTACTATTTTGTGATGTTCTATTTTATGACTTGGTGAAACAGAAGGTATTTCTAAAGAAATAGTTAATCTCTGACTGAAAAGACAGCTCATTAACCACCAATGATGGAATAATACATTTCTCACAATGAAATATTTTTTATATTTAAAAGTGTGATACTATTATAGGATTAAACATTGTTTTCATTACTTAAAAATTATTTTATAACATATTCACAAGAAGAAAATTAAAATTTTTCAAAACCTTTGTTATTCTTTAGGTGTATTTTCATCCAAGCATTCTCTTTTGTGCATATAAAGCTTGTTTATATGTGTATTTGTGTGTTTATATAATTTTACCACACCAAATATTCTCCTTAAAGTATTAAATATTTATAATACATTTTGACCTATGTTAAAATAGACTTTTGTAAAACCCACAATTTCATACATTTTGTATTGACAGGTTCAGCATAACTAACATCTTTCTAGTAGTATGCACCAGATGGTAAATGGAAATTATTTTAGGTGTTACAAGAAAACATGATAGAGTTTCTCTAGTCAGTCTTGGGGGTATCAACGAACTCATCGACACATTATATTTATTGTTGTGTTTAGGCACACCAATGTTTGTACAACTTGTTTTTATAATTTTATTGTATTGGCTTAAAAGAAATATGAGAACAAAAGGGGTATACACTTTTTGTTAATGAGTTGTAATACTGAAGTATATATTATGGGAGAGAGCTAAACATTTTCTCAATCTGGAGTATCAAACACTTGAAAGTCAAAAGTATCTAATAAAATATTTAACTTTTTTCTCAATGAAGTGAGATAGCTTAAGGTATAAATGCAAGTAATTACTCCCAGCTGAGCTAAAATAAATAAAATAATTCTGTTTAAATGTTAAACATAAGAACTATGAGAGAAGAAAGTAAAAATCAATGCTGAGATGAGTAAATCTTTTATAATTATATTAATGGCTGTAAGCTTACTTCCTCTATATACAACTAAATATTCTTGTGAATATTTCACAAATTAATGATAATGAAATCAATTTCCATGTAGATTTAGAAACAATTTCTACAAGAAAATGATTACACTGCAGAATTTCAGGAGAGAATATGACAGTTTGGATTAAGGAATTACAAATTAATATACATTTGATGAAATTTCAAATGTATAGTTTAGTTATTCAATTCATAAAAAATACAGTGAGACTGAGAAAAGATTTTGAGGTAACATGCTAACCCCTATGGGCATATTAGAGTACCTGTCTGTGGGTTCCCATCTGTATTAGTCAGCCAAAGGGGTGCTAATGTGAAATACCAAAAATGGGTTGTTCTTTATAAAGGGTATTTATTTGGGGTAGAAGTCCACAGTTACCAGGCCATAAAGCATAAGTTTCTTCCCTCACCAAAGTCCATTGTTATGTGTTGGAGCAAGACAGCTGCCGACATTTGCCCAGGGTTCAGGCTTCTTGGCTTCC
>JAQZBX010047751.1:0-20388 GCA_029593785.1 Cabassous unicinctus
TGCACAGCAGACAATGAAAACAGGTTATTTTTTCGGTTTCTAAAATAAGGAACTCACTGCATTCAGCCAGCATTTGGGAAAAGAAGTGTTTTCAAGTTGATTGTAAGTGAAAACACGTGCATAGTAGTGTACAAAACAGGAATCTTAATAAGATTTCAAAAGTGAAGAAACTGTGGTTTTGCAATAGTAAAAGCAGTGTTTTGACATTCTTTGTAAGTGAAAACAAGGGCAAATCTGACAATGAAATGAGTATACCACTTAATTTGGAAAACTGAAGAAACCAGGGCTTTGGCATAGCATCATGATAAGCAGTGTTTTTACATTGATAATGAGTGACAGTAAGTACATAACAGCCAAACAAACAAGTATCTTTTTTAACATTCAAAGTTGAATTAATTCATGCGTTCACATCGTGTTAGGTAAAACCAGGGTTTTGAAGACGATTTTATGTCAAAACACATGCATAGCAGCCAATAAAACACAAATCTTATTAAGGTTTGTAAAGTAAGCAATGGCTAAGCATTAGGTAAAGGCGGTGTGTTCATATGTCAGTGAAAGATAGTCCATAGGACCCAAAAAACCATAACCCTAACCCTAACAGAGCCACTAACCCTAACACTAACATTAACCCTAAACCCTAACAGTAACCCTATCCCTAAGCCTAATGCTAACCTAACACTAGCCCTAACCAAACCGTAAACCTAAACCTAACCCTAATCCTAAACCTAAACCTAAAGCTAACCCTAACTGTAACCCTAACCCTAAACCTAACCCTAACCCTAATCCTAACCCAAACATAATGTTAACCATAATCTTAACAGTAATCGTAATCAAAACCCTAAACCTAATCCTAACCTTAACCCAAACCATAAATCTAACCTTAACCCTAATCCAAACCCTGAGGTAACCCTAACCCTAAACCTAACCTAAAACTTACCCTAAACCTAACCCAAAACCTAACTCTAAACCTTAACCTAAACTTAACCCTAACCCGAACTCTAACCCTAACATAACCCTAACCCTAACACTAACACAAACCTTAACCTTAACCCTAATGCTAATTGAACCCTATCCCTAACCCTAACCATAATCTAACCCTAACATTAACCATAACCCTTGCCCTAACACTAAACCTAAACATAAACCCAATCCTAAGCTAACACTAATCATAACCAAAACCTAACCCTAATCCAAAATGTTACCCAAACCCAAACCATATCCTTAATCCTTATCCTAACCCAAACTTAACCCTAACCCAAACATTACTTTAACCTTAACTGTAACCCTATCCGTAAACCTAACCCTAACTTTTTCCCTAAGCTTAACCCTAAAACTTATGCAAAACCTAACCCTAACCTTAATCTTAATCCTAACATAACCCTAACCCAAACATAACCATATCCCTAATCTATCCCTAACCCTAAATCTAAACTTAAACCTAACCTTAACCCTAACCTTACCCTAACAATAACCCTAACCCTAAACCTAATCATAACCCAAACCTAACCTAACCCATCCCTAACACTATCCCAAATTCTAATCTAACCCTAACCCTCACCGTAAGTCTAACCCTAACCCTAAACCGAACCTGAACATTAATCTAACCCAATCCCTAACAATAATACTTACCCGAACTGCAACCCTAACCCTAAACCTAATTCTTACCCTAAACCTAACCGTAACCCAAACCACTGAATTGGCTTAGCATTAGGTAAAAGCCGTTTGTTAACATATGAGTGAAAACAAGTGCATAGCAGCCAAACAAACAAGATTGTTACTTACCTTTCAATCTTGGAGTAACTACTGCATTCCAGAGAGTTACATGAAACCACTGTCTTGAAGTTGATTGTAAGTGTATACTCATGCAAAGCAGCCCCTGAAACAAGTTTGCTTTTTGGTTTTCTAAACCAAAGAACTCACTGCATTCAGCCAGAGTTCTGGAAAAGTAGCGTTTTCAATTTGATTGTAAGTGAAAACACGTGCATAGCGGTGTAAGAAGCAAGAATCTTACTTTGATTTCAAAAGTGAAGAAACTGCAACATGCCATACTTAAAGCAGTGTTTTGACTTTCTAAGTGAAAACAAGAGCATATTTGCCAATATAATGAGTATATCACTTAATTTGGAAAACTGAGGAAAGCAGGGCTTCGGTATAGCATTAGAGATAAGCAGTGTTTTTACATTGATAATGAGTGAAAGCAAGTGCATGAAAATCACATTCAGAGCAGGCAATAAAACACAAATATTATTTAGGTTTGTAAAATGAAGAAAACACTGAATTGGCTTAACATTAGGTAAAAGCCTTGTGTTCACATGTGAGTGAAAGCAATGCATAGCAGACAAACAAACCCTATCCTTAACCTTAGCCATAACCCTAAACCTATCCCTAAACCTAACCCTAACCCTAAACAAACCCTAACCCTCACCCTATTCCTAATCCTTACCCTAACCCTAACATAAACCTAACTGTATACCTAACCCTAACCCTAACCTAACCTTAAACCCTCACCTTAACATAACAGTAACCCTAAATATATCACTAACCCTAAACCTTAACCAAAAACCTAATCCTCACCCTAAACCTTATCCTAACGGTAACCTAACGCTAAAACTAACCCTATCCCTAACCCTAAACCTAATCCTAATCTAACCCTAAAATTAAGCCAATCCCCAACCCGAACCCAAACCCTAATATAACCCTAACATTAACCCGAACACTTCCCCTAACCCTAACCCTAATCCTAATCCTAACCCTAACTCTAACCCTAAACTAACCCTAACACTTACACTAACCTAATCCTAAACCTAATCTAACAGTAACCATAACACTAACCTTAACCCTAATCCTAACCCTAAAACTAAACTTTAACCAATGCATTGGCTTAGCATTAGGTAAAGCCGTGGGTTCACCTATGAGAGAAAGCAAGTGCATAGCAGCCAATCAAAAAAGAATCTTACTTACCTTTCAGCTTGAAGTAACTACTGCATTCACAGAGAGTTAGGGGAAACCAGTGTCATGAAGTTGATTGTAGGTGAATACACATGCAAACAACAAATGAAACAAGATTCTTTTTTGGTTTTCTTCAAACAAAGAACTCAATGTATTTAGCCAGCATTATGGAAAGGCAGTGTTTTCAAGATGATAGGAAGTGAAAACACATGCATAGCAGTGTAAGAAACAAGAATCTTACTTAGATTTCAAAAGTGAAGATACTGCAGCTTGAAATAGTAAAGCAGTGTTTTAACATTCATTGTAAGTGAAAACAAGGGCATAGCTGCCAATGTAATGAGTATATCGTTTAATTTGGAAAACTGAAGAAACCAGTGCTTTGGAATAGCATTAGGGAAAAGCAGTGTTTTTACATTGATAATGAGTGTAAGGAAGCGCACAGCAGCCAAATAAATATCTTACTTAACTTTTAAATTTGAATTAACTCCTGCATTCACAGTGTGTTAGGTAAAACCAGTGCTTTGAAGATGAGTTTATGTGAAATAACATGCATAACAGCCCTAAAACACAAATGTTATTTAGGTATGTAAATTGAAGATAACTCTGCATTGGCTTTGCATTAGGTAAAACCATGTGTTCACATGTGTGTGAAAGCTAGTGCATAGTAGCCAAACACAACCTAACCCTAACCCTAACCCTAACCGTAACTATAACCCTAAAACTGAATGCTAACCCTAACCCTAACACTAACCCTAAACCTAACCCTAAGCTAATCATAACCCTAACCTAAACTTAACCCTAAACCTAACCCTAACCCTAACCCTAAACCTAACTCTAAACTTAATCCAAACTCAAACCCTGACCAAAACCTTAATCGTAAACCTAAGCTAACCCTAACCCTAACCCTAACCCTAAGTCTAATTGAAACTTAACTGTAACCCTTACAGTAACCCAAACCCTAAACCAAAACCTTACCCTTACACTAACAAAAAATCTAACCCTAACCTTAACCATATCCCTAAACCTAACCTAACCCAAACCCTAACCCTAACTCTAACCCTAATCCTCAACCTAAGGCAAAACTTAACCCTAACCCTAACCCAAACCCTAATCTAACCCAAATCCTAACTCTAATTGTTACCCTAACCCTAACCCTAACCCAAACCCAAAACCTCACCCTAACCAAAAACCCTAACCCTAAAGCACTGAATTGGCTAAGCATTAGGTAAAAGCAGTCAAACAAACCCTAACATTAATCTTACCCTAAACCTAACTATAACCGTAACCCTAAACCCAAATGCTAACCCTAACCCTAACCCTAAGCGTAACCCTAATCCAGACCATAACCCCAACCCCAACCTTAATCCTAACCCTAACCTAAACAGAGCCCTTAACCTAACCCTAAACCTAACTCTAAATTAAACATAAACCTAACCCTAACCCTAACATTAACCCTAATCCAGTCCTATCAAAAACCCTAAACCTAACCATAAACCTGTCCCTTCCCCTAAACCTAATACTTACCTTAACCCTACCCCTAACCTAATCTTAATACTAACCCTAACCCGTACCATAAACCTAACCCTAACCCTAAACTTAACCCTAACTCTAACCCTAACCCTAAATTTAAACCTAAACCTAACATAACCCTAAGAATATCCTAAACCCATATCCTAACCCTAAACTAACTCTAACCCTAACCAGAACCATTTCACTAACACTAACCTTAACTCTAACCCTAAACTAACGTTAACCCTAACTCTAACCCTTGCCGTAATCCTTACCATAACACTTAACCTAACCCTATCAGTATCCCTAACCCTATCCCTAACAGTAACCCTAACCCTAACACTTATCTAACCCTAAACCTAACCCTAGCCTTAAACCAAAACCTTTACTCTAACCCTAACCCAAACCTATCCCTAACCTAAACCTGACCATAACCCTATAACTAACCCTAACCCTAACCCAAACCTAATCCTATACCTAAACTAACCCTAACCTTAAATCTAACCATAACCCTAATCCTTGCCCTAACCCTAAGCCAAACCATAATCCTAACCCCAACCCTTATTCTAACCCTAACCTAAACACAACCCCAACAATAACCATAAACCTAACTCTAAGTTAACAATAAACATAAACCTAACCCTAACCTTAACCGTCATCTAACCATGAACATAACCCTAACACTAATCATACCCCTGACCCTTAACCTAACCCTAATTCTAACCCGAACCCTAACACTAACTAACCCTTATCCAAACCCTAAAACTTACCCCAACCCTAACACTAACCCTAACCATAACCCTAACTTGAAAAATAACCCTAACATAACCCTAATCATACCCTCAACCATATCCTAACCCTAACCTAACTCTAACCCTAATGATAAACCTTACCCTAAACCTAACCCTAACCATAAACTAACAATAACGTTACTCTAACCCTAATCGTAGGCCTTACCATAACCCTAACCCTAATCTTAAACCTAAGCCTAAACCTAACCCAAAAACTAACCCAAACCCAAAACCTAATCCTAACCCTAACTCAAACATGACACTAATACTAAGAATAACCCAAACTCTAACCTTAACCCTAATCCTAACCCTAATCTAACACTAAACCTTACATTAATCCTAACCCTTATCCTAACCCTAACCCTTACCCTAACCCTAAACCTAACAATCACCCAACCCTATCCCTAACACCAACCCTATTCCTAAGCCTAACCTAACCCTAAACCTAACCCTCAGCTTAACCCTAACCCTAACACTAACCCTAATGCTAATCTAACCATAATTGTATCCCTAAACCTAACCCTAACCCTAACCTTAAAACTTACCCCAAACATAACCCTAACTCTAACCAGAACTGTAACCCTAAACCTAACCTAAGTTAACCCTAATCTTAAACCTAACATCAACTCTATTCTTAACCCTAAACACTGCATTGGCTTAGCATTAGTTAAAAGCCGTGTGTTGACATATGAGTGAATGCAAGTGCGTAGCAGGCAAACAAATAAGAATCTTACTTACATTTCAAACTTCAAGTAACTAATGCATTCACAGACAGTTAGGTGAAACCAGTGTCTTGAAGTCAATTGTAAGTGAATACATAAGAAACACAGCCAATGAAATAAGTTTCTTTTTTGGTTTTCTTAACAAAGAACTCATTGCATTCAGGCAGCGTTAGGGAAAAGCAGTATTTTCAAGTTGATTGCTAGTGAAAACACGTGCAAATCAGTGTAAGAAACTAGAATCTTACTTAGATTTCAAAAGTGAAGAAACTGTAGCTTTGGCATAGTAAAAGGAGTGTTTTGACAATCGTCGTAAGTGAAAACAAGGGCATAGCTGCCAATATAATGACTATATCGCTAAAATTGTAAACATAAAGAAACAAGTGCTTTGGCATTGCATTAGGGAAAAGCAGTGTTTTTACATTGACGGTGAGTGAAAGCCAGCACATAGCACCCAATCAAACAAGTATCTTACGTAACTTTCAATGGTGAATTAATTGCTGCATTCATAGCATATTAGGTAACACCAGTGATTTAAGATAATTTTCAGGGAAATCACATTCATAGCAGCCAGTAAAACACAAAACTTATTCAGGTTTGTAAAGAGAAGAAACCAATGATATCTTATTGTTAGGTAAAAGCCGGGTGTTTACATGTGAGTGAAAGCAAGTGCATAGCAGTCAAACAAACACTAATGTTAACATTAACACTAACCTTAACCTTATCCCTAACACACATCTAACCCTAAACCTAACAATAACCCTAAACCCAAACCCTAACTCTAACCCTAACCTTACCCATAACCCTAACTGAAATACTATCCCTAACCTAACACTAACCCTAACCTTAAACCCAATACCTAACCCTAACCCTAACCCTAACCCTAACTGTAACCCTAACCATAATCCTCTCCCTAATCTAACCCAAACCCTAAATCTAAACCTACCACAAACCCTAAATCTAAATCTAACCCTTAACCTAACCTAACCCTAACCCTAAACCTAACCATAACCTAACTCTAACACTAACCCTTACCCTAAATCACTGTATTGGCTTAGCATTATGTAAGAGCCATGTGTTCACAGGTGAGTGAAAGCAAGTGCATAGCAGCCAAATAAACCCTAACCCTAACCTTAAATCTAACCTAACCTTATCCATAACCCTAAACCTAACACTAACCCTAACGCTAATCTTACCATAAATGTAACCCTAAACCTAAACCTAACACTAACCTTAAACCTTACCAAAAATGCAACCCAAACTCTAACCATAACCCTAACCGTAAACCTAACCCTAACTTAACCCTTACCCTAAACCTAACCGCAACTCTAATCCTAACCCGAATCCTTAACTTAAAGCACTGCATTGGCTTAACATTAGTTAAAAGCTGTGTGTTGACATATGAGTGAATGCAAGTGCATAGCAGCCAAACAAATGAGAATCTTATTTACATTTCAAACTTGAAGTACCTAATGCATTCACAGACAGTTAGGGGAAACCAGTGTCTTTCAGTTGATTGTTAGTGAATACATATGCAAGGCAGCCAATGAAACAAGTTTCATTTATGGTTTTCTTAACAAAGAACTCATTGCATTCAGGCAGCGTTAGGGTAAAGCAGTATTTTCAAGTTGATTGCTAGTGAAAACACGTGCACAGCAGTGTAACAAACAAGAATCTTACTTAGATTTCAATAGTGAAGGAACTGCAGCTTTGGCATAGTAAAAGGAGTGTTTGGACATTCATCGTAAATGAAAACAAGGGCATAGCTGCCAATATAATGTGTATATCGCTAAATCTGTAAACATAAATAAACAATGCTTTGGCATTGAATTAGGGAAAAGCAGTGTTTTTACACTGATAATGAGTGAAAGCAAGTGCATAGCACCCCAAAAAACAAGTATCTTACATAACTTTCAAAGTTGAATTAATTGCTGCATTCACAGCATGTTAGGTAACACCAGTGATTTTAAGACAATTTTCAGGGAAATCACATTCATAGCAGCGAATAAAACACAAATCTTATTCAGGTTTGTAAAGTGAAGAAACCACTGCTTTGGCTTATTGTTAGGTAAAAGCCATGTGTTTACATGTGAGTGAAAGCAAGTGCATCGCATTCAAACAAACACTAAAGTTAACATTAACCCTAACCCTAGCCATAACCGTAACCCTAACCCTAACCTTAACCCTAACCCACATGTAACCCTAAACCTAAACATTACCTTAAACCCAAACCCTAACTCTAACCCTAACTTTACCCGTAACCCTAAACCCAATCCTATCCCTAACCTAACACTAAACCTAACGCTAACCCCAAAACCTAACCCTAACACTAACCATTACTGAAACCCTAATACTCTCCCTAACCTAACCCAAAACCTAACCCTACAACAAACCCTAAACCTAACCCTAACCCTTACCCTAACACAAAGCCTAACCCTAAACCCTAAGCCTAAACATAACCCTAAAACTAACCATTACCATAACCATAACCATAACCCTAAACATAACCCTAACACTAACCCTAAGCCTAACCATAAACTTCACCTTAACTTAACCATAACCCTAACCCTAAACCTAAACATGACCTAAACCAAACCCAAACCCTAATCCTAATCCTGATTCTAAACTAACCTTAATTCTTACCCTAACACTTACTCTAACCCAAACCCTCACCCTAATGTTAACCCTAATTTAAACCTAAACCTAACCCTAACCCTTACCCTATCCCTAACCATTATCCTAATCCTAATCCTAACCATAAACTTAAACCTAATTCTAACCCAAACCCTAATCCTAACCAAAACCCTTATCCTAAACCTAAAATAACCCTAACCCTAACCATAACCATAACCCTCACAGTAACCCTAATCTAACCATAAACCTAACCCTAAGCTTAACCCTAACCCTAAAACTTACCCTAGCCATAACACTAACACTAACCCTATCCCTAACTCTTACCCTAACCTAACCCTAACATAACCCTAAACCAACCCTGAACTAACCCAAACCCAAACACTAACCCTAACCTTTACCCGAACCCAAACCCAAAACCACTGCAATGGATTAGCATTAGGTAAAAGCCCTGTGTTGACATATGCATGAAAGCAAGAGCATAGCAGCCAAACAAACAAAAATCTTACTTACATTTCAAACTTGAAGCAACTACTGCATACACAGAGAATTAGGTGAAACCAGTGTCTTGAAGTTGATTGTAAGTGAATACACATGGAAAGAACCAATGAAACAAGTTTCCTTTTTGGTTTTCTTAACCAAAGAAATCACTGCAATCAGGCAGAATTCGGGAAAAGCAGTATTTTCAAGTTGATTATTAAGTGAAAACACGTCCATAGCAGTGTAAGAAACAAGAATCTTACTTAGATATCAAAAGTGAAGAAACTGCAACTTTGGCATAGTGAAAGAAGTGTTTTGATGTTCGTCATAAGTGAAAACAAGGGCATAGCTGCCAAGATAATGAGTATATCACTATATCTGTAAACCTAAAGAAACAAGTGCTTTGGCATTGCATTAGGGAAAAGCAGTGTTTTACATTGATAATGAGTGAAAGCATGCCCATAGTACCCAAACAAACAAGTATCTTATGTAACTTTAAAGTTGAATTAACTGCTGCATTCACAGGGTGTAAGGTAACACTAGTGATTTTAAGATAATTTTGAGTGAACTCACATGCATAGCAGGCAATAAAACACAAATCTTATTTAGGTTTGTAATGTGCAGAAATCACTGCTTTGGCTAATTGTTAGGTAAAAGCCGTGTGTTTACATGTGAGTGAAAGCAATTGCATAGCATTAAAGCAAACTCTAAAGTTAAACTTAACCATAACCCTAACAATAACCATAACCCTAACCCTAGCCTTAACCCCAACCCACATCCAATCCTAAAATTAACCATAACCCTAAACCCAAACACCAACTCTAACCCTAACCTTACCCGTAATCCTAACCCGAATCCTATCCCTAACCTAACACTAACACTAACACTAACACAAAACCCAAACCCTAAGCCTAACCGTAACCCTAACTGAAACCCTAAGCCTAATCCTCTCCCTAACCTAACCGAACCTTAACCCTAACCGTAACCCTACCACAAACCCTAACACTAATACTAACACTTAATCTAACCTAACCCTAACCATAAATCTATTCCTGACCCTAACCCTAAAGAAACCCTAACCCTAAACTTATCCATAACATAACCCTAACACTATCCCTAACCCTAAATCACTGCATTGGCTTACCATTAGGTAAGAGCCGCGTGTTCACAAGTGAGTGAAAGCAAGTGCATAGCAGCCAAGCAAATCCTAACCCTATCACTAAGTCTAATCTAACCGTATCCATAATCCAAAACCTAACCCTAACCCTTACCTTAAACCTAACCCTAACTTAACCTTAACACTAAACCTAGCCCTAAACTTAAACCTAACCCTAACATAAGCCTAACCCTAACCTAAACCATATCCTAACCCTAACCTACTCTAATGGTAAACTTAAACCTTACCCTAACGGTAACACTAACACTAAACCTTAACTAACCCCAAACCTAATTCTAACCCTAAACCTAACCCTTACCCTAACCCTAACATTAACCCTAACCTTAACACTAACCCTATCCATAACCCTAAACCTAACATTAACCCTAACTTTAAAGTTAACCCAAACCTAAAACCTAAACTTAACTTAAACCTTACCCTAACCCTAACCCAAACTGTAAACCTAAACCTAAACCTAACCCTAAAATTAAACTTAACCCTAACCTAACCATAACCATAACGTAATCCATATCCTTACCCTAAATTAACTTTAACCCAAACCTAAAGATAACCCTACACCTAACCCAAAACTAAACCTATCCCTAACTCTAACCCTAACACTAAATTTAACCCAACTCTTACCCTACCCTTAAACCTAACCCTAAAGCAAACGTAACCCTAACCTCAACCCTAATCTTAACCCTAACCTAAACATAACCCTAACTCTAACCCTAAACCTAACTCTAACTTAAACTCAATTCTTAACCTAACCGTTAACCTAATATAACACAAACCATAACCCTAACCCTAAACTTAATCTTGACCCTTACCCTAACCCAAATCCTAACCTTAACACAAACCATACCGTAACTCTAAAACAAACCCTAACCCTAACTGTAACCCTAAGCTTTACCCTAAATCTAAACTAAACTTAAATCTAAACCTATCCCTAAAGCTAAATCTAACACTAACCCTAATCTAACCATAACCATAACCCTAAACCTAACCTAACCCTAACACTAACACTAAATCACTGCATTAGCTTAGTTTCAGGTAAAAGCCATGTGTTGACATATGAGAGAAAACAAATGCTAGAGTCAAACAAAGAGGAAACTTACTCACCTTTCAAACTTGAAGTTACAACTGCATTTACAAAGAAGTAGGTGAAACCAGAGTTGTGAAGATGATTTTTAGTGAAATCACAGGTATACGAGCCAATATAGCAGAAACCTTATTTAGGTTGGTAAAGTGAAGAAACCACTGCATTGGCTTAGCATTAGGTAAAAGCCTTGTGTTCACATGTGAGTGAAAGCTAGTGCAAAGCAACCACACATACCTGTTCCATAATGCTAACCTTTACCCTAATCCTAAACAAAGCTTAACACTAGTCCTAACTCTAACCTTAACCCTAAACCTAAACTTAACCCTAATCCTAACCCGAACCTAGCCATCACCCTAAACCTAATGCTAACCGTAATATAACTCAAACACTAAACCTAACTCTAAACCTATTTTTAACCCTGACCTACACCCTAACGCTAACCCTAACAGAAACCCTAATCATTACCCTAACCCTAACCCTAATCCTAAGCTAACCCAAACCTTATCCCTAACCCTAACCCTAATCCTAACCCTAACCTAAACCTAACCCTAACCCTAAACTTACCCTATACATAACCCTAACCCTAACCCTAACCCTTATCTAACCCTAACACTAACCCTAACCCTAAAGCTAGCACTTATCCTAAACTTAACCCTAAACCTAACCCTTACCCTAACCCTTATACTAACCCTAATTGATCCCAAACCCTAACGTAACCTAACACTAACAAAAAGCATAAACCTAAAACTAACTCACAGCCTTACCCTAATCCTAACCCTAAACTAACCCTAACCCTAACCCTAAACTTAACCTTAACCATAATACTAATCCAACCCTAACCCTTACAATAACCCTAACCATAATAATTACCGTAACCCTAACTCTAACCCTAACTTAACCTTCACCCTAACCCTAACCCTAACCCTAATCTAAACATTACAATAACATTAAGCCTAACCCTAAACCCTAACCCTATTCCTTAACCTAACACTAACCGTAACCCTAACCACAATCCTAACCCTTACACTGACCATAACCCTAACCCCAAACATAAAATTGACGTAACCCAAACCCTAACCTGAATCATAAATCTAAACTATCTTTAACCCTAAACCTAACCCTAACACTTACCCTAAACCTAACCATTATCCTAACACTAACCCTAAACCTAACCTTAACCCTAACTCTTACCCAAACCCTAATACTAACCAAAACCTTAATCCTAACCCTAACCATAGCCATAACCCTAACCATAACCATAACCCTCACCATAACCCTAACCCTAAGCCTAACATACCCCTAACACTAACCATAAAACCAAACCATAAACCTAAACCAAAACCTAACCCTAATCCTAACCCTAATCTAACCATAACCTAAAGCTAACCCTAACCCTTACCTAACCCAAAACCTAACCCTACCTCTAACACTAAACGTAAGCATGACCCTTACCTTAATCTAATCCTAATCTTAACCCTAACCATAACACTTACCCTAACCTAACCTAACACTAAATCTTACCCAAACCCTAACCATACTCTAACCCTAACCCTAACTATAACCCTAAACCAAACCCAAAACCTTACTCTTAATTCAACCCTTAACCTATCCCTAAACCTAAACCACTGCAATAACTTAGCCTTAGGTAAAAGCCATGTGTTAATACTTGAGTGAAAGAAAGTGCATAGCGCCAAACAAATCATAACAGAAACCCTAACCCTAACCATAACCTTGACTTAAAACCTAACTTAAACCTAATCCTTATCCTAACCCTAACCTTAAAACTAAACCCTAACCCTAACCTAAACAAAATCCTAAGCCTAAACCTAAAACTAAACTTAACACTAATCTAACACTAACCTTAAGACTAACTCTTACACTTACCATTACCCTTAAACTTACCCTAACCATAAACCTAACCCTAACTCAAACCCTAAACCTAACCCTAAATCCTGGCCCTATACTAAACCCTACGGCTGGCTCTAACCCTAAACCTAACCTTAAACCCCAACCTAACATACCACCAACCCTAAACCTAACCGTTATCCTAAACCTAACCATAACTCTAACCCTAAACCTAATATTAAAACTCAACCCTAACCTATCACTGACCCTAACATAAAACCTAAACCTAACACTAAAGCAAATTTTAACCCTAAACCTAACCCTAACACTAACAGTAATTCAAGCCCTGATCTAACCCTAAGACTAACCTAACCCTAACACTAACCTTAACCTTAACAGTTACCTTAACTGTAACCCTAACCCTAACCCTATCTTTAAACCTAACCCTCACATAACCTTATCCCTACCCTAATCCATATACTCACCCTTACCTAACCCTAATCCTAACCATAAATCTTAACCTCTACCTAACCCTAAAGTAACCATAACGCTAAATCTAATCATAAGTGTAATCTTTACCTAACCTTAACCCTAACACTAACCCAAAACCTAACCCTAACCCCAACACTAATCCTAACCAAAACAGAAATATAACCCTAAATTTAACCCTTACCTTAACCCTTACAATAAACCTAAGCGTAACCCTAACCTGAACTTAACCATAACCATAACCCTAACACTATTCCTAACCCTAATCTAAACCTAACCATAACACTAACCCTAACGATATCCCTAACCCTTATCTAAACTTAACCCAAATACTAACCCTAACCTAATGCTAATCCTAACCCATACCTAACCGTAAATCTAACCCTAAACCTAACCACAACCATAACCCCCTTCCTTACCCAAAACCTAACCCTAAACCCTAAATTTAACCCTACCATAACCCTAAAACCATACTAAACCCTTACCTTAAACTAACACTAAAAGTAACCCTCACTCTAACCCAAACACTAAACCATTACAATAACCCAAACCCTAAGCCGAAGCCGAAGCCTAAGCCTAATCATAACCTTAACCTAAACCTAAACCTAACTTAACCATAAACATAACGCTAAACACTAACCCTAACCTAACCCTAATCTGAACCTAAAACCCAACCTAACCCTAACACTAACCCTAACTGTAATTCTAACCCAAGCCCTCACCCTAAGCCTTACCCTAGCCCTAAAAATAAACCTAAACCTAACCTAACCATAACCAGAAACCTAAAGCAATTTTAACCCTAAACAAAACCCATACCGTAAACATAACCATAACCTAAACCTAACCCTAAAACTAAACCCTAAACCTAACCCAAAGCCTAAACCATTGCATTGGCTTAGAATTAGGTAAAAGCCTTGTGTTCACATGTGAGTGAAAGCAAGGGCTTAGCACCCAATCAAACCCTCACCCTAACCCTAACCCTAACCCAAACACTTTCCCTAACCTGAAACTAAACGTAACCCTTAACATAACCCTAATTCTAAACACTAACACTTGCCGTAACCCTAAGCCGAAGCCTAAGACTAAGCCTAAACCTATCCCTAACCCTAACCTAAACCTAAACCTAAAGTTAACAGTACCCCTAACCCTAAACCCTAACCCTAACCTAAACATAACCCTAACCCTAACATAACCCTAACCCAAACCCTAATCCTAACACTAACCCACACACTAAGCCTTACCCTAACCCTAACCCTAACCCTAATCTTAACCTAAACCTAACATTTACCCTAACCCTAACTCTAAGCCTAATGTAACCCTAACCCTAAACCTCACCCTAACCCTAATCTAAACCTAACACTAACCCTAAGCTTAAACCTAACCGTAACCTTTACCCTAAAAATAACCCTAACACTAATCATAACCCTAATTCTAACCTGAACTCTAACCCTAACCCTAAGCCACCACAATGGATTAGCATTTGGTAAAAGTCATGTTTTGACAAATGAGAGAAAGCAAGTGAATAGCAGCCAAACAAACAGGAATTTTACTTACCTTTCAAACTTGAAGTAACTACTCCATTCACAGAGAGTTAGGTGAATCCAGTGTCTGGAAGTTCATTGTAAGTGAAAACACATGCAAAGAAGCCAATGAAACAAGTTACTTTTTCGGTTTTCTAGACATGAGAACTCACTTAATTCAGCCAGCGTTAGGGGAAAGCAGTGTATTCAAGTAGATATTAAGTGAAAACACTTGCATAGCAGTGTAAGAAACAAGAATCTTACTTAGATTTCAAACTGGGGAAACTGCTGTTTTGGCATAGGAAAAGCAGTGTTCTGATATTCTTTGTAAGTGAAAACAAGGGCATAGCTGCTAATGTAATGAGTATATCGCTTAATTTGGAAACCTGAAGAAAATAGTGCTTTGGCAAAGTTTTAGGGGAAAGCAGTGTTTTTACAATAGTAATGAGTGAAATAAAGTGCATAGTGACCATACAAACAAGTAACTTACGTAAATTTCAAAGTTGAATTACCTCCTGCATTCACAGCATGTTAGGAAAAACCAGAGTTTTGAAGATGATTTCAAGTGAAATCTCATGCATAGCAGACAATAAAACACAAAATTTTTTAGGTTTGTAAAGTGAAGAAACGACTGCATTGGCTTTGCATTAGGTAAAAGCGGTGTGTTTACATGTGTGTGAAAGCAAGGGCATAGAAGCCAAACAAACCCTAACCAATAAACTAATCCTAACCTTAATCGTAACCCTAACCCTAAACCCTAACCATAATCCTAAGGCTAACCCTAAACCTAAACATATCCTTAATCCTAAACAAAACCTAACCCTAATCTTAACCTACCCCTAACCTTATCCCTAACCCTAACTGTAAACTTAACCCTAAACACTAACCCTAATCTAACCATAATTATAAACCTAACCCTTAAACTAACACTAACCAAACACAAACCCTAACTCCAACCCTAATCTAACACTAACCTATGCCTAACCCTATCCCTAACACTAACTCTAACCCTAAACCTAAACTCTAACCCTAACCTAACCTTAACCCTAACCCTAATACTTAGCCTAACCAAACGCTAACCCTAACCCTAACGCTAACCCCAACATAACCTTAACCCTAAACCTAAGCCTAACCAATCCCTATCCCTAACTCTAACCCTAACCATAACTTAACCCTAACCCATACCCTAGCCTTAAATATAATGCTGGCCATAACCCTAATTTAATCCTTAACTGAAAACTTAACCTAAATCTAAACCAAACGCAAACACCAACACTAAACTCTAAACCAAACGTAACCTTAACCCTAACTGAAACACTCACCCTAAACCAAACACTAATCTAACCCTAACCTAACTCTGACCCTAACACTAACCCTAACCCTAAAGCTAATCTAACGATTACCCTAAACATAAAATTAACCCAAACCCTAATTCTAAACTTTGCCCTAACACTAATCCTAAACGTAACCATAATCTATACATAACCTAACCCTAAACTTAATCCTTACAATAAACTTTAACCTAACCCTAAACGCAACTCTAATCCTAAACTTCACTTAACCCTAATCGTTTCCCTAACCATAACCATAACCCTTACTCTAACCCTATACCTAACACTTACCATAAACTTAAACCTAAAGCTAACCATAAATGTAACCCTAAACCTAAACCCTAACCATAAACCTAAGGCTAACTCTAAACCTAAACATATCCTTAATCCTCACCTAAACCTAACCCTAAACCTAACACTAACCCTAACCTACCCCTAAGCCTATCCCTAACCATAACTGTAACCGTAACCCTAAACACTAACCCTAATCTAACCCTAACCCTGAACCTAACCCTTAAACTAACACAAACCAAACACAAAACATAACTCCAACCCTAATCTAACCCTAAACCTGACCCTATCCTAAACCCAAACCCTAACCCTAACCTACTCCTAAACCTATCCCTAACCCTAACCCTATCCATACCCCTAAACCCACACCCTAACCTAAACTTAACCCTAACCCTAAACCTAAGCCTAATCAAACACTAATCCTAACCCTAATGCTAACCCCAACATAACACTAACACTAACCCTAAGCCTAACCAAACGTTATCCCTAACCCTAGCCATAACCCTTACTTAACCCTAACCATTACCCTAACCCTAAATTTAACCTGAACCATAACCCTAATCTAACCCTTAACTTAAACCTTACGTTAATCCTAAACCAAACCCAAACACTAACACTAAATCCTCAACCAAATTCATCCTTAACCCTAACTGAAACCCTCACCCTAAAACTATCCCTAACCTAACCCTAACCTAACTCTCTCCCTAACACTAACCTAACACTAACGCTAATCTAACCATAACCCTAAACCTAAACTTAACCCTAGCCCTAAGCCTAAACATTGCCCTAACCCTAACCCTAAGCGTAACTATAACCTATCCCTAACCTAACCTTAAAGCTAACCATTACCGTAAACTTAAACCTTACCCTAAATGCAACTCTATTCTTAATCTTCACTTAACCCTAACCATTACCCTAACCATAAGCTTAACCCTAATTCTAACCCTAACCCTAAACCTTACTCTAAACTTAACCCTAAAGATAAACATAAAAGTAACCCTAACCCTAAACCTAAACCTAATCTAACACTAAATGTAACACTAACCCTAAACCCAAACCCTTAACCTAACCCTAAACTTAACCGTAACCCTAACCGAAATCCTATTCCTACCTAACTCTAACACTAACCTCACCCAAACCCTAGCTTAACACTAAACCTAACCATAACCCTAAACCTAAAATAACCGTAACCCTAACCCTAAACCTATACCTAACCTAAACCTAAACCTAACACAAATACTAAACCTAAACCTTAACCCTAATGCAAACCCTAACGCTAAACTGAACCCTAACCCATATCATAACACTAACCAAAGCCATAAACCTAAACCTGACACTTACCCTAACCCTAATCTAACATTAACCCTAAACCTAACATTAACCCTAACCCTAACCCTAACCCTAACTGTAACCCTAAACATAACCCTAACCCTAATGGTAATCTAACCATAACCCTAACCTTAAACCTATGCCTAAGTTAACCCTAACTTAACCCTAACCCTAACAGTAACCCCCAAATGTAACCTAGCACTAAACCTAAACTTAACCCTACCCCAACCCAAATCATAAACCTAAACGTAACCTTAACCCTAACCCTAAACCTAACGCTATCCCTAACCATAACCCTAACCCTAACCCTAAATTAAGTTTAACCCTAACCCTAATCCCAACCCTTAACAAACGCTAACCCAAACCCTAAACCTAAACCTAACCTTAGCCCAAACCCTTACACTAATATAACCAATACACAAACCCTAACCTTAATGCTAGCACTAAGCCTAACCTTCACCCTAAACCTAACCCTCATCCTAACCCTAACAATAAACCCTAACAATAAGCATACCCTAACCCTAAACCAAAACCTAACGCTACCCCAAGACCTAAAAATAAACCTACTCCTAAGCTTAACCTGAAACCTAATCCAACCCTAACCCTAACCCAAACCCTAAAACTAACCCTAAGCCTATCCCCTAACCCTAATACTTTTCTTAACCCTAATACTAAAAAACTGCATTGACCTAGCATTAGGTAAAAACCTTGTGTTCACATATGAGTGAAATCAAGTGCATAGCTATCAAACAAACCTTACGGTTAACCATAAGCCTAACCCTAACCCTAAAAATAACTTTAACTTAACTGTAAACCTAACCCTAACCGTAACCCTAACCTTAATCTAAACCTAACAACCCTAAAGATAATCATAAACCTGACCCTTACCTTAACCCTCACCTAAACCTAACACTAACCCTAACCCTAACCATAACCATAACCATAACCATAACCATAACCATAACCATAACCATAACAATTACCCTAACCCTAACAGTAACTCTAAGCCTAACCCTAACTATAAACCTAACCTTAACATATTCCTAACCCTACCTTATCCCATATCCTACCCCTAATGTAACTCTAACCTTAACCATAGCTCTTCCCCTAACCTTAACCCTAACCCTAACACTAAACTAAACCTATCCCTAACTCTAACCCTAAATGTAACCCTTATCCTTACCCCAACCCTCACCCTAAGCCTAACCCTATCCCTAAACTTAATCCAACCCCAAAACTAATCTTAACCCTAAACTAATCCTAACCTAACACTAAACCTAACCCTAACACTTAATCAAACAAAACCCTAACCCCAACCCTATCCCTAACTTTAACCTTAACCTAACCCTAAATCTAACCTTATCACTAAATCTAACGCTAACCATAATCCTAAACCCCAACCCTTACCCCAACACTAACACAAAAACACTGCTTTGGCTTAGCATTATGTAAAATCCGTGTGTTCACATATGATTGAAAGCATGTGTATAGTAGTGAAACAAACACTTACTCTAAGCCTAACCCTAACCCTAACATATCCCTATCCATAAAGCTAACACTTACCCAAAACCTAACCCTAAAACTAACCCTAACCTAGCCTTAACTCTAACCCTAAACCAAAACCACTGCATTCGCTTTCCATTAGGTAAATGAAAGCAAGGGCATAGCAGCCACACAAACCCTAACCCAAACTCTAACCCTAAACCTAACCCTGATCTAATCCTAACTGTAAATCTAACTAAAACCCTAACCCTAACACTCACCTTTACACTAAACCTACGCCTAACACTAACCCTAACCCTAACCCTAATGCTAAATGTAACTCTAACCCTGATCCTAAAACTATTCCTAAACCTAAAACATAAACCTAAACCTAACCCTAACCCTAAACTAACTCTTATGTTAAACTTTCCATAACACTAAACCTAACCCTGAACATAACTGTAACCCTAACTCTAACCTTAAACTAACCCTAACCCTAACCCTTAGCCTAAACCTAACACTAACCCTAAAACTAACACTAATACAAAAACCTAACCCTGAACGAACCCTAACCGTAAACCTAAACCCAAACCCTAAATTAACCCTAACCCTAATCCTAACCATAACCCTAACCCTAAACCCTTACCCTAACCTAACCCAAACCCTAACTCTCATCCTAAGCCTAACCCTTAATCTAACCCTAAACTTCACCCTAAACCACTGCATTGGCTTAGCATTAGGTAAAAGCCGTGTGTTGACATATG
>JAQZBX010047752.1:0-20388 GCA_029593785.1 Cabassous unicinctus
AGAACAACTGAAGTGAAAAATTCAGTAGCGTATGAATACAAAACAAATGAAATTGTCTAGGTTCAGGAGTAGAGAGAAAAAAGAATGAGAAAAATGAACAGAGCCTGAGGAACCTATGGGACATCATCAAGCATACCAATATACACATTATAGTAGTCCCAGAAAGAGAAGAAAGTGAGTAAGGGCCAGAAAAAATATTTGAAGAAATAATGGCAGAAAACTTCCCAAATCTGATAAAAGATAGGAATATACATGTCTAAGATGCTCAACGAATGCCAAACAGGATGAACCGAAGCAGTTTACACTGAGACACGTTATGATAAAAATGTCTAATGCCAAGGATAGAGACAGAATCATAAACAGCAAGAGAGAAGTAATATGTCCCATATAAGAAAGCCTTAATCAGGTTAACATCTGATTTCTCAATAGAAACCATGAAAGCCAGAAGGCAATAGTTGGATGTAAAGTGCTAAAAGAAAACAAAACTTACCTGAGTTTAATACACCCAGCAAAGTTGTCCTTCAAAAATGAGGGAGAAATTAAGACATTTCTGGACAAACAAAAACTAAGTGAGTTCATTACCACTAGACCTACCTTATAATAAATGGTAAAGAGAATCCTCCATGTTGAAAGGAAAGGGCACTAGACAGTATCTTAATGCTGGATAAAGAAATAAAGATCACCAGTATAAACAACATGGGTAAATATAAAAGCCAGTATTATTTCATTTTTCATTTGTAATGCTTTTACTTCTTATAAGGCTTAAAATTCAAATGCATAAAAACAAGTCTAAATCTTTTATTGAGCACACAATGCATAGAGGTATAATTTGTGAGAAGAACAACATAAAAGAGAGGAATGAAGGGATATAGGTACCATGTATGTGTAGGCTACTGAAGTCAAGTTAGCATGAATACAGACTAAGTTGGAATAGATTTAGTGTGCTGAATGTAATCCTCTAGGTAACCATAAAGAAAATATCTTTAAATATTAACACAAAAATATAGGATAAGTGATTCAAAATAGCTCATTATAAAATATCATCTAAACAAAAAGGAAGGAAGTAATGGGGGAAAGAAAGGACAAAAATGGTATAAGACTACAAAAAAACAACTAACAAAATGGCAGGAGTAAATCTTACCTTATCAGTAATTTCCTTAAATGTAAATGTAAACACTTTGTATTAGTCAGCCAAAGGGGTGCTGATGCAAAGTATCAGAAATCTGTTGGCTTTTATAAAGGGTATTTATTTGGGCAAAAGCTTACAGTCAACAAGGCCCTAAAGAGTCCAACTCAAGGTTACTTAAGAGGTATTTTCTCACTCAAGGTCTGTTGTCATGTGTTGACACAAGATGGCGGGGCGATGTCTGCGAGGGTTCAGCTTTCCTTTTTCCTCTTAAGGCTCCATGGTCCCAGCTTCTCTTGATCTCAGCCGTAGGCTGGCATAAGGCTCGTCTCTCTTCCTGTGACTCATTTCTTTCCAAGCTCAACCGTTCTCTTCTCTTCACAAGGTCAGCTGTAGACTATCAGGCTCATCCCTCTTCCCAGGGCTGCAGGATCCTGTCTCATGAGCTGTCTCTGCTTCTCTGTGTTCTTCTCTGTGTGTGAGTCTGTTTTATCAGCCCAAGGGTGTTGGGACTCAATTCTGAGTCATACTCTAATGACATGGTTGAAACAAAGCCTTAATCTTAACATAATTTAATCAGATGTCTCAGCGGAATCCAATACAATCAAAGGATATCACACCCAAAGAAACAGACCAGTTTACAAACATAATCAATATTTCTTTTTGTAATTTGTAAATAATATCAAACTGTCACACCCTCCAATCAAAAGACAGAGATTGTCAGAATGGACTAAGAAACATGACCCAACTATATGCTGTTTACAAGAGACCCATCTTAGATCTATAGACACAAATAGGTTGAAAGTGAAAGGATGGGAAAAAATATTTCATGCAAATAGTAATCAAAAGAGAGTGGGGTGGCTATATTAATATCAGACATAATCTGGGGCATGCCTCTGTGGAATATGAATGTGTTTATGTGGTCATAGGGTATTATCTCAGTGGATGAAGACCCATACAATAACCAACAAAATAATAAATTCCCATCCTGGGGAGTCCTGCAACATTCACTCATAGAGTGGCAAGAATCTCTTGAGTACATAGACAGTGCCTAATAAAAAAATAAAGAGACCAATATACCAAGCCTTTGATATTAATGCTTGTACTTATGAACCTTATTCTTGTAAAATTGAAATTTAGCCAAATAATATCTATTGCCTAAGAGTTACCTCCTGAAAACTCCTTGTTACTCAAATGTGGTCTTTCTCTAAGCCAAACTCAATAAATAAACTTACTACCTTCCCCCCGATATGGGACCTGGCTCCCGAGGATGAGCCTCCCTGGCACCAAGGGAGTGCCAGTGCCAACTAGCAATGCATTTAGAAAAAGACCTTGGCCAAAAGGGGGAAAAATTAAATAAAAATGAGTTTTTATGGCTAAAAGATTTCAAAGTGAGTCGGGAGGTCATTCCAGAGGTTACATTTATGCACTTCTCAGGTGGATCTCCCTAACTGCCACAGTAAACAAAGCCTCAAACAGGGGTATTCCCGAGGGCTTTAGAGACATCTGGACACTGTGGGCAAGGTACAAAACCCCATGAAATCAGTAACCCATCGGTGGGCCTTGTCTTGGAATATATGATAACCTATTTCCCCAATATAACAGAGTTACACTCATTTATAATTTCCCTATGCATGATTCTTTTTTTTTTTTTTTTTAAGATTATTTTATTTATTTCTCCCCCTCCCCACCTCCGTTGTTTTTTGCGCTCACTGTCTGCTCTCTGTGTCCATTTGCTATGTGTTCTGTGTCTGCTTGTTTTTTCTTTAAGCAGTACTGGGAACCGATCCTGAGACCTTCCAGAGTGGGGGAGAGATGCTCAATCTCTTGCACCACCTCATTTCCCTGGTCTGCTGCGTCTCTTATTTTCTCTCCTCTGTGTCTCTTTTTGCTGCATCATCTTACTGCACCAGCTCTCCACTTGGGTCAGCACTCCTGCACAGGCCAGCATTCTGTGCAGGCCAGCTTGCCTTCACCAGGAGGCCCAGGAATCGAACCCTGAATGTCCCATATGGTAGATGGGAGCCCAGTCGCTTGAGCCACATCTGCTTCCCCCTATGCATGATTATTTTGCCCTTTTTATTTGAACCTATAATTAGCACTATAGCCATTAATTATGTCCTAGATACTTAAATCTTTGGTCTGTTCATATCCTGGATGAGACCTGAATCTCAGCAGAGCTGCAGCCCAACACCTACTCTCCAGTTCATCGGACTTGCCCAGGACAACTAATGAAATGATGATGATAGACAACCCCCATCCAAAGAAACAGAGTATCTACAACTTCAAGTAAAACAGTCCCTTCCATTAAAAAGTAACTTCTCTGACCACAATGGAATAAAGCTAGAAATCAACAACAGAAAGATAACTAGAAAATTTACAAGCATTTGGAAATTAAACAGCAAACTCTTAACCAGTGGGTTGAAGAAGAAATTGCAAGGGAAATAAAAAATACTTAAGAGACAAATGAAAACTAAGACATGCATACCAAAACTTATGGAATGCAGAGAAGGCAGTGATCAGATCAAAATTTATAGCTATGAATGCCTATATTAAAAAAGAAGGAAGCTTTCATATTAATAACATAACTTTGCACCTTGACAGACGAGAAAAACAAGAGCAAATTAATCAGAAGAAATAATTAAAATAAGAGCAGATATAAATAAAATAGAGAAACAACTGAAAGAAAAAGCAAAACAAAAAGTTGATTCTTTTGAAAAAAATTAATAAAATTGACAAACCTTTAGCTAGACTGACTGAAGAAAAGATGCAAATAACAAGTAAGAAAACAATGGGAATACAAAAAATGCAAAAAAGAAAAACCAAAAAAAAACAAAAAAACAATGGTGATATCACTACTGATCCTTATAGAAATAAAAAGGATTATAAGAGAATATCATGAGCAATTGTATGCCAACACACTAGATAATCCAGAACAAATGGAAAAATTCCTAGAAATACATCAATTACCCAAACTGATGCAAGAAGAAATAGAAAACATCAACAAACCTATAAATACAGAGATCGAATCAATAATAAAAAACCTTCTGCCAAAGAAAAATCCAGGGCCAGTTGTCTTCACTGGTAAATTCTACCTAACTTTTAAAGAATTAATATCAATCCATCTCAAACTCTTTCAAAGAATTCAAGAGGGAAAAACACTTCTGAATTCATTTTATGAGGCCAGCCTTACTCTGATTCCAAAGCCTGGTAAAGATATCACAAGAAAAAAAAATTGCAAACCAATTTCCCTTATGCATATAGATGCAAAAATTCTTAACAAAATGCTAGCAAACTGAAGCCAAGAGCATGTTAAAAAGATTATACAACATGATCAAGTGAGATTTATCCCAGGAATGCAAGAGTGAATAGTTCAACATATGAAAATCAATTAATGTAGCACACTACATAAATTGAATGAAGGTAAAAACCCACATGATTATCTCAATAGATGCAGAAAAGACATTAGAAAAAATTCAGCACCTTTTCTTGATTAAAAAAGAGCAACAACAATGAAAAGTAGGAATAGAAGGGAACTTTCTCAACATAATAAAGCCTATTTATGAAAAGCCCATAGCTAACATCATACTCAATGGTGAAAGGCATAAAGTTTTCCCGCTAAGGTCAGTAATGAGACAAAGATGCCCACTCTCACCACTGCTATTCAAAATTGTACTAGAAGTTCTTGACAAAGCAATTAGGCAAGAAAAAGAAATAAAGAAATAAAAGACATCCACATTAGAAAGGAAGAAGTAAAACTACCTCTATTTGCATATGATATGATCTTGAATATAGAAAACCCAAAGGAATTCACAAGAAAATTATTAAAGCTAATAAATGAATTCAGCTAAGTGGCAAGATGTAAGTTTAACATACAAAAAACAGTTGTGTTCCTATACACTAGCAAAGAATAATCCAATGAGAAAATTAAGAAAACAATTCCATTTACAATATTGTTTAAAAGAATAAAGCATCTAGGAAGAAATTCATCTAAGGATTTAAAAGACTATTATACTGAAAACTACAAAACACTGCCAGAAGAAATTAAAGAAGAGCTAAATAAATGGCAAGACATCCCAGGTTCATGAATTGGAAGAGTTGTCATTGTTAATATGTCAATATTGCCCAAAGCCATATACAAATTTAATGTAATCCCTATTTAAATTCCCCCACCCTTTTCTGCAGAAATGGAAAAGCCAATCCCTAAATTTATATGAAACTGCAAGAGGTCCTGAATAACCTAAATTATCTTGAAAAAGAACTGGGTTGAAGAACTCACACTTCCTGATTTCAAATTGTATACAAAGCGACAATAATCCAGACATTGTGGTACTGGCACAAAAAATATATCAGTGGAACAGTATTGAAAGCTGAGAAATAGATCCATACATATATGGCCCATTGATTTTTTAAAAATAACTATGAAAGCATATTCCATAAATTTTTTTATATATGCATTTATTTATTCCCACCCCCCCTCCTTGCCGCTTGTGCTCACTGTCTGCTGTGTCCATTCACTGTGCGTTTCCTCTGTGTTTGCTTGTCTTCCTTTGCTGTGCCAGCTCTCCACGGGCATGGGCTGTCAGCTCTCCATGGGTGCGGGCCATCAGCTCTGCGGGTGCGGGCCAGCTTGCCCTAACCAGGAGGCCCCAGGAACTGAACCCAGGGCCTCCCATATGGTAGATGGGAGCCACTTGAGCCACGTCCGCTTCCCTGGCCCATTGATTTTTGACAAGGAAGCTAATTACCTGCAATGGCAAAAGAATAGTCTCGTCAATAAATGGTGTTGGGGAAACTGGATATACGTATACAGAAGATTGAACTTAGACCTCTACCTCACACCATCAACTCAAAATGGATCAAGGACTTAAATATAGGAGCTAAAATTATAAATCTCTTAGAAAATAACATAGTAACAAATCTTCATGACCTGGGATTCAGCAGTGAATTCTTAGATATGAAACCAAAAGCACAAGCAACAAAATAAACAATAGTTAAATTTGATTTCGTCAAAAAACTTTTTTGCACCAAAGGAAATTATCAAGAAAATGAAAAGACAATCTGCAGAATGGGAGAAAAGAGTTTCAAACATATATTGGATAAGGGTTTAATATCCAGAATATATAAATTACTTTTACCGTGCAAAAACAACCCACTTTAAGAATGGGCAAAGGACTTGAACAGACATTTCTCCAAAGAATATATGCAAAGATCCAATAAACACATGAAAATAGGCTCAACATTATTAGCCATTAGGGAAATGCAAATTAAAACCACAGTGAGATACTTCTTCATACCCATAAGGATACATATAAAAAAAAAAGAAAGAAAGAAAATAATAAGTTGGAGAGGTTGTGGAGAAATTGGGACTTTGGTACATTATTGGTGGGAATGTAAAATGGTACAGGCTCTGTGAAAAGCAGTTCCTTAAAAAGTTAAATATACACTTACTATTTGACTTGGCAATCTCACTTCGAGATTTATACCCTGAAAGAGAGAAAATAGGGTTGCAAACAGATACTTGTACATCAGTATTTATAGTAGCATTATTCACAATAGCCAAAAGCTACAAACAACCCAACTATCCATCAACAAATGAATAGGTAGACAAAATGTGTTATGTATATATAAATGGAATATTATTTGGTCATGAGAAAAAATGAAATTATGAAACATGCTGGAACTTGGAAGAACCTTCAAAACATTATGCTTAGTGAAATAAGCAAGACACAGAAGGGCAAAAATTATATATCATTTATAAGTCATGATTAGAAAAAGCATATTAGAAATTACTGGGAAAGAGGAGAAAGGAAAAAGAGGGAAGGGGGGAGTTTGTTTAAAATTTTGAAAAATTAAAATACGAAAGGAATGGATATGGCACAAGCAGTTGAGTGCCTGCCTCCCACATGGGATGTCCCGGATTTGGTTCCCGGTGCCTCCTAAAGAAAGAAAAAACAGACAGTGAGCAAAAACAAGGAGCAAACAGACAACAGATGAGGGAGCTATCTTGGGGGCGGGGGGAATATAAAAGAACCATGATTAAAGGCCTTTTTTTTTTAAGGAGTTACCAGAGATTGAACCCAGGACCTTGTACATGGGAAGCAGGCACTCAACCACTGAGCCAAATCTGCTCTCCAATGAGAGTTGGATTTTTCGTTTGTTTGTTTTTAGGAGGTACCAGGGATCGAACCCAGGACCTTGTACATGGGAAGCAGGCGCACAACTGCTTGAGCTACATCCACTCCCAAAGGGCTTTTTCTAAGCCCTTTACAGTACATAGCCCTTTATATAGTCATAACCAATGTGTGATGTCTCAATTATTTTTATTTCAAAATGCAACTCCCTAGAGCTATTACAGAGAGGAAATCAATTCCACCAAAATACCGAACAATAACAACAACAAAAAGTTTCTCTATGAAATAGGTCAAGCCAGTAATATAAATGATTGACAAATAAGGACACTGAGGCATGAAAAGGTAAAGTAACTTCTGAATCACCAAGCTAGTTAGTGGCAGAGATGAAACTAGAGCTCAGATTTTCAAAGTACTCTTTCCACTCCTCTGTGCAGGTTCAGTCATTTCTGTACTGAAAAGAGAACAATCAGCATCTAGGAATAGTTTCTACTTTGGTGTTTTCACTATTAGCTGTGATTTCTCTCCTTCATTCAAATGCACTGCTCCTTTTTCCTCTCTTGCAGGTCAGGCTTTCTTTCTTTGGCTCTTAATTGTTTTATTTTTTATTTTATTTATTTATTTATTTTAAGATTTATTTATTTATTTATTTATCCCCCCCTTGCTGCTTGTGTTTGCTGTGTCCATTTGCTGTGTGTTTTTTCTGTGTCTGCTTATCTCCCCCTTGCTGTGAGGTCTTGCTGCATCAGCCCACTGTGCCGCGCGGGCCGGCCTGCCCTCAAAAGGAGGCCCCGGGAAGCGAACCCGGGACCTCCCATATGGTAAACGGGAGCCCTATCGATTGAGCCACATCCGCTTCCCTCTTAATTGTTTTATAATCTGCAAGTACAGCGCTGTAAGAACCAATGCATGTGAATCTGCTTCTCCAGTGCAGCCAGGCCCTCAGATGTCTTTTCTTCTCATTCTGTTCTCTGCAGTTTAGGTATCTTCTTTTTCTAAAGTAGAAAACTAAACAGCATGTCTTCTGCTGAATCACAATGTTTACATTTTTTCATCCTATTTTGGATCTATGTTATTCAGATTTTCTCACTGAAAAGAACAGGTTGAGCAGCATCCAGCCCATTATCACTAATCCCACAGAAATAAGGTGGGTGGTTCTGCCACATTTCTGTGATCATTTTCCCAGTAACCACCCCTTCAATTTATTTGGTGTAGAGGGCAAAATATATTGATTCATTTCCCATTTATTGAGCACTTTCTATATACCTGGTATCCTTCTAGTTCATCTATATTAGAAAACCAAGAAAATGAGAAATCCACAACCATATTTCCTATTATAAGATTGGTATAACAAGAATATATTATCAAAGTACTTTATTTCATTTGGTGTGAGGTAAAAGAAAAACCTTTGGAAAATAAAAAATTCAATTCTTTTGAGGGCATTTGTGTTTCTACTTAACAATTATTTCAGATTAGTCAACAAATTGTTTAATTATCCATAAAGAACATAACTGTCAATATACTTAGAAAATATAAACAGGTATGGTTGGAATTTAAAGAGTAAAGATGGTAGGCATTTTTATTTACTTAAATTATATTAAATAAAAGTGCCATTCATGGGGAGTCATGTATGGGTGAAGATTTTTCTGTTAGACTGGAGAACAAATAGTCAAAAAATCTTCCAGGAAAAGGTTAGTCTTTGACTCAGTGAAGGGCATTGGTTTTTTATTTCTGTGGGACAACTTGGATGCCTTGAAAGTATAGGCTTTGGATTGTAGAAGTCCCAAAGCTAGTGAGAACTCCAGTTCTCAGTAGAGGGATCAGGTAAAAAGTAATCAAGAGAGAGACAAGTTGTTTTTCTTCTGATGACAAGAGAAATTAGAGAACTAGATTCATTCTCAATTCAAGAGTATTGTGAGAGAAAGTGTTTTATACAAAGGATACCCTCTTAGTTAGATATCTTCTATAGATCTCTTGGTCCAGCTATATATTTGACATTGGGCTTATTGTAGGTTATGGGATCCTCCAGGGAACTAGAATTTAGAACCTTCCTACTAAATCTGTATTTGTTTAAGGGTGGAGGGCAGAACCTGGTATACCCCTCACAGAGGACGACTTTGGATAGCAGCCACAGCCAAAAAACCCTCCACTCAAGAAGTCTCAGAACTCCAGGCTACATATCGCCTTCTTCATGGGAAAGGTAACAGCCATATATCCTCCTTTCAATCTTACTGGATGGATAGAAGTCATTGATTTTCATCTTTTTTTCCGCTTCCTCATCCTTATGGCTTTTTCTTGGCTTAAAGGGAGTTTTAAAACTTTTATTTATTTGTGTGTTTGTTTATGACAGATCATAAGCAGGTTTTCAGAGTACTAATTCGTCAAACAGTGCAAATTAAAATAACAGTTTTCAAACAAATAGTCAACCAAATAGAATTAACTTTATGTGAGAAAATTTTTTCCTATCTATTTTGCTATGAAGCTGAAATGACTTTAAACTCTGGGATGTTTACGTTAGGAAGAACAATCACAAATAAGAAATTTATATCTGGAATGACCCAAATAGACACCATCTATTGGGTTTGGACGTATCAAAGTTGATTGACTTAAGCTACATATTTTGGGAATCATCTCAAGCACACTAAAACATGGGTCCTTGGGCATCCTGTTTTCCTTCCTCTTACCTACCTCTTACAGTTGTTTTAAAAGTAGAATGAAAATTATAGAACCACCTTTAAAGGTTTTTAAGAAACCAAGCATGCAGAATCAGTAGGAATCAAAAGTGCATGCTTCCTTAAAAATGCATTTGTTTTGACTGATATAACTGATTTGTTTCAAATTTATATTCTGACATTTTTATGGTTTTTACCACCAGAGAAGAAATTTATTCTCTTGATACATGTAGCAACAGAAACCCATCACCACCAAACTCCAATCTGATCCAGTTTAGTACAGTTGAATTGATGGGTATGAAGTAGTAGGGTCCTTGAACTTTGATGCTGTGAGGGCAGTAGGTTTCTAAAGGTAAATTTTCTTAGCTTAGCTTGTGGAAAGTGGAAAAAAGCCAACCATTCACTGGATTTTTTTCTAAAATTCAAATTGTGCCAAATGAAAACCTTATTGTTTTGCTCATTTCTACAAATAGATAATAGAAAATCTGATTTGTTCAAAATTCAGACTTGTACATTCCAGGATCTTCTTTGTAAGAAGGAAATTTTTTAAAAAGCAGTTTTATTGAGATATATATTCACATACCATACAGTCTATGCAAAGAGTACAATCAATGGCTTTTAGTATAATCACAGTGTTGTACATTCATCACCAGAAAAAGTTTTAGAACAATTTCATTACTCCAAAAAGAAAAACTCTGTAGCCCTTAGCAGTCACCTCTCAATCCCTCTATCCTTCCCCAGACCTACATAACCAAGAATCTAATTCCATCTTTATAAATTGGTTTATATTTACATTTTATATAAAATGGAATCATACAATATATAGTACTTTGTGTCTGCTCTCTTTCACTTAGCATAATTTTTTTTGCCTGATACTAACGTTGTAACATTAACATGCATAATATTTGTACAGTTTCAAAGAAAAAGTCTTATATATGCAGTATTACCCATACTCATATTTCACATGAGGTTTTACTATGCAATACAGTCCCATGTTAAACTTTTTAGCTTTCCTTTTAGTAATATACTTGACCTTAGTCTTTCCCTTACAACCACTGTCATACCTATATAATAGCACTGCTAGTTACAAACCTTATGTTGTGCTTTCACCTTTTCTATTCATTTTCAAAGATTAACACACAGCCTTTTTACCAGTTCTGCACAAGTTAACCCTCAGCTACAGATAATGGAAAATGTGGTTCAATTCTGACTTGTGTATTCCAGGATCTTCTTTGTAAGAAGGAAATTTATCCAGTCTTTTTATTATTCTTGATTCAGATTTAGAATTTCCCAGTGACTATCCATCAGGTTGTCTTCTGGGTTGTGTAGACCTGACTGACTGTTTGTCCCAGAAGCAATTTAAGGAACAGGTGAGTAAAGAATATTTCTCTTGGATATACGCTTGATTTCACAACATAAAAATGTGCCACAATAACTGATCTGTATATCTTTCTCCACAGAATATCTTGGAGGTAATAAGGTGATAAGATAGCAATTGAATTCAGATACATGAAGAGAGTCTTTAAATAAAGATAGAGAAAAGACCAGGCAGAAACAGAAAAAACTTAGTGATACTTTGGTTTCTGGCATACGGCGGACTAATACATACCATTTTTTCATAAAAAGCTATTGTCAAAATCTAGCTAACAAGTCCAGGGTCCTCATCCCTTACTGAACCTTTGCTTCTTTTGGTAAATAAGCATTTGATCATCCCTTGAATCATCTTGATTGGGTGGTGCATTTGGTCCAGGCCAGAGAACTCATGGTAGATAAGTGTGTTTAAACTCTTAATTGCCTAGACTGTGCCAGTTGTGGTATGTATGTATGTATTTTATTTTATTTTGGTTACTAATGATTGAACTGACATAATTAAATGCTTTTTATTTTTCTTTACTAGGAGTTACCAGGGATTGAACCCAGGACCTCATACATGGGAAGCAGGCACTCGACCACTGAGCTACATCCACTCCCCAATGAGAGTTGGTTTTTTCATTTGTTTTTTTTTTGTTTTTAGGAGATACTGGGGCTCGAACCCTGGACCTCATACATGGGAAGCAGGTACTCAACCACTTGAGCTACGTCCGCTCCCCACTAAATACATTTTTGAACAGCAGAGGGAGCCAAAGGACTTCAACTTAATTGGAAAACCCCTGAAATGCTGTGCCTTTATATTTAGGCTCAGAATAGCAGAAATACAAAATGGGAAAGTCCATCCTTGAAGCATTAAGACTGTTTCCTAACAGTATGGTTTCTTTTGTTTTTCTGTTTTTTTTTCCATTAAAAAAATGTTATTGAAGTATATCATTCATACATGGAACATACATAAATAGTAAGTGCATATTAAAAGTTGTAAATTTATAAAACAGGCATGCATATCATCATACAAAGCTCCCATACATCACCCCAACACCAACACTTTGCATTGTTGAGAAACATTTGTTACAAAGTATGAAATAACATCATCAAAATATTGCTACTGGGGAGCAGATGTAGCTCAAGTGGTCGTTGAGCACCTGTTTCCGATGTACGAGGTCCCAGGTTTGATCTCCAATACATCCTAAAAACAAGCAAATGAAAGAAACAACTCTAATTGGGAAGTGGATATAGCTCAGTCATTGACCCTGATTCCCATGTACGAAGTCCTGGATTCAATCCCCAGTACCGCCTAAAAAAAATAAAATTACTACTAACTTAGCCCGTGTCTTACATTTGGTGTATTTTCCATCAATCCACGCAATTAACACCCTATATTAGTATTATGTATTTGTTTTAGTTCATGAGAGAACATTCTTATATTTGTTCTGTCAACCACAGTCCATCTTCCACCACAGGTTTCCCTGTGTTATACAGTCCCATGCCTTATACAATCCAAAGTGTACACTCAGTGGCTCTCATTTCCATCACAGAATCGTGCTGTCATCACCTCAGTCAATTTTAGAATGTTTACATTACTCCAAAAGAAAAAATCCTATACCCCTCTATACCCCCCTGTTGTTGTCCCTTAGAATTGATATATCTTCTTTGCCATTGCTGCAAAATATTACAATATTACTGTTGACTATCATCTATAAGTTACATTAGTTGTAATTTTCCTGTGTATCACCATATTCTTAATACTTGTAAAAGGACATTCTTATATTCGTACTATTAACCCCAAACTTCATCCACTATCGAAATCACTATATTATATAGTTCCTAGATTATCCTCTAACTTCCTTTCTTTTTTTAAAGATTTATTTATTTACTTTTTACCCATTTTAAATGCACCCCCCCCCATTTTTGCTGTTTTGTGTCCATTCATTGGGCAATTCTCTGTGTCTGTTTCCTGTTCTCTCCTCTCATCCTTCTCCTCCTGTCTTCACTGGGATTCGATCCTGGGAACCTCCGATGTGGGAGAGAGGTGTCCTACCACCTGCGCCACCTCAGTTCCTGGTTTCTCGGTGTATCTCATCTTGGCTCTCCCTGTTACGTCATCATCTTGCTGTGTGGTTAGGCAGGGCCTGGGCGGCTCACCCGCTGGTGGGGCCAGGGCGTGGGGTGGCTCACCTGTGCACCTTCTATATTTTTCTTTTTTTTTTTTTTCTTTTTTTCACCGGGAGGTTCCAGGGATCAAACCCAGGTCCTTCCATATGGAAAACTGATACCCAACCATTTGAGCCACATCCGCCCCTCTAGCTTCCTTTCAATTGACATTTACATTTACATATCTAGATTACTCTTCTCAGCCACAATCACATTTATAAATCAGCAGTGTTATACTCACTACCATCAACTCTATTCATTTCTATACTTTTACAATAAACCTTATTAAAAATTCTAATTTGTTTTTTGTTTATTGAAATAACGAAAATGCTCTAATAATGATTGAAGTGATGAATGCACAGCTATGCGATTATGCCAAATACTGTTGAATGTACACTTTGGATGAATTGTATGCTTTATTAATATGTACCAATAAAATTCATTTGTTAAAAAAAATTCTACATACATTAAACATCAGCTCCCATTTTCATCTCACATTCTATCTCCTAGTAACCTATGTTCTAGAGTTTACCTCCATGAATTTATTCATTGTATTTAGTTCCTATTAGTGAGACAATACAATATTTCTCCTTTTGGATCTGGTTTATTTCAGTCAACATAATGTCCTCAAGGTTCATCCATGTTGTCACATGCATCCCAATTTCATTTCTTCTTACAGCTGAATAGTATTCCATTGTGTTTATATACCACATTTTATCCACTCATTGGTTGATGGACATTTGGGCCGTTTCCAAATTTTAGCAGTTGTGAATAATGCTGCTGTAATATCAGTGTGCAAATATCAGTTCGTGTTCTTGCTTTCAGTTCTTCTGAATATATTCCTAGTAACAGGATTGCTGGATCATAGGGCAGTTCTATATTCAGCTTCTTGAGGTACTGCCAAACTGTCTTCAACAGAGGCTGCACTATTCTACATTCCCAACAATAGTGAAAGTGTTCCTAGTTCTTCACATCCTCTCCAGCACTTGTAGTTTTCTGGGTTTTTTTTTTAAATAATGGCTGTTCCATAAGGTGTGAAATGATATATCTCATTGTAATTTTGATCTGCATTTCCCTAGTAGCTAGTGATGTTGAACATTTTTTCATATGCTTTTTGGTCATTTGTATTTTCTCTTTGGGAAAAAAGTCTGTTCAAGTCTTTGGCCCATTTTTTAATTGGGTTGCTATCTTTTTATTGTTGAGTTGTATGATCTCTTTCTATATTAGATATCAAACCATTATCAGATATGTGGTTTCAAATTATTTTCTCCCGTTGTGTATGCTGCCTTTTTACTTTCTTGGCAAAGTCTTTTGAAGAGCAAAAGTGTTTAATTTTGAGGAGGTCCCATTTATCTATTTTTTCTTTTGTTGCTTATGCTTCGTATGTGAGGTTTAAGAAACTACCACCTACCACAAGATCTTGAAGTTGTTTCCCTACATTTTCTTACAGGAATTTTATGTTTGTAGCTTTTATATTTAGGTCCTTAATCCATTTTGAGTTAATTTTTGTGTAAGGTGTGAAATAGGGGTCCTCTTTCTTTCTTTTGGATGTGGCTATCCAGTTCTCCCAGCACCATTTGTTGAATAGACTGTTCTGGCCCAGCTAGGTGAGATTGACCTACTTGTCAAAAATCACTTGACTGTAGAGGTGAGGGTCTCTGAGTTCTCGATTTGGTACCATTGGTATATCTATCTATCTATCTGCCAGTATCATGTTCTTTTTACCACTGTAGCTAAGTAATATGCTTTATTTTTTTTTTAAGATTTATTTACTTATTTGTATCTCCCCCACCCCCATTGTTTTTTGCACTCCCTGTCTGCTCTTTGTATCCATTCGCTGTGTGTTCTTCTGTGTCTGCTTGACTTCTCTTTAGGTGGCACCAGGAACCGATCCAGGGACCTTCCGGAGTGGGAGAGAGGCGCTCAGTCTTTTGTGCCACCTCAGCTCCCTGGTCTGCTGCATCTCTTACTGTCTCTCCTCTGTGTCTCTTTTTGTTGAGCTAGCACTCCTGCAGGGGCCAGCACTCCACATGGGCCAGCTTGCTGCACGGGCCAGCTTGCCTTCACCAGAAGGCCCTGGAAATCGAACCCTGGACCTCCTATGTGGTAGACGGGATCCCAATCACTTGACCCATATCTGCTTCCCTATAAAGTCTGAAAGAGAGAGTCCTCCCACTTTGTTCTTCTTTTTAAAGACATTTTTGGCTATTCTGGGCCCTTACCCTTTCAGATAAATTTGATAATTGTCTTTTCCATTTCTCTAAAAAAAAACAAAACAAAACTGTTGGAATTGTTTTTGGGATTGTGTTGAATCTTTAAATCAGTTTAGGTGGAATTGACATCTTAGTGATATTTAGTCTTCCAATCTATGAACATGGAGTATCCTTTTATTTATTAGGTCTTCTTTGGTTTCTTTTTGCAATGTTTTGTAGTTTTGTGAATACAGGTCCTTTATGTCCTTGGTTATGTTTATTCCTAAATATTTTATTGTTTTAATTGCTATTGTAAATGGGATTTTTTTTCTGACTTCTTCCTCAAATAGCTCATTAGTAGAGTATAGAAATGCTACTGAATTTTGCGTATTAATTTTGCATCCTGCCACTTTGCTGAACTTATCTGTTTGTTCTAGTAGTTTTGCTATGGGTTTTTTGGGGATTTTCTATGTATAGGATCATATCATCAGCAAATAGTGAAAGTTTTACTTCTTTCTTTCTCATTTGGGTGCTTTTTATTTCTTTTCTTGCCTAATTGCTCTAACTAGAGCCTCTAACACTATATTGAACAACAGTGGTGACAGTGAGTATCTTTGTCTTTTTCCCAGTCTCAGCAGGAAAGCTTTCAGTCTCACTGTTGAATAGAATGTTAGCTGTGGGTTTTTCATATATGCACTTTACTATGATGAGAAAGTTTCCTTCTATTCCTATCTTTTGGAGTGTTTTTTATCAAGAAAGGATGCTGTATTTTGTGAAATGTCTTTTCTGCATCAATTGAGGTGATCGTGTGATTTTTTTCTTCTTCCATTTATTAATGTGGTATATTATGCTAAATGATTTTCTTATGTTGAATCACACTTGCAAAAATGGGATAAAACCCACTTAATTTTGGTGTATAATTCTTTTAATTTGCTTTTGGATTCAGTTTGCAGGTCTTTTATTGAGGATTTTTGCATCTATATTCATTAGAGAAATTGGAGTGTGTCTCATGTATCTTGGGGCTCCCAGGTTAGGTGCATAAATATCTATTATAGTTATTTATCCTTGATGAATTGCCACTTTTATTGATATGCAGTGACCTTCTTCATCTCTTATCCAGTTTTGCATTTAAAATCTATTTTATCCGATATTAGTATTGCTAATCCAGATCTTTTTTGGTTGCTATTTGTGTGCAATATCTTTTTCTTGCCTTTCACTTTCAACCTGACTGTGTCCTTATGTCTAAGGTGAGTCTCTTGTAGACAGTACATAGATGACTCATTTTCTTAAATCTATTCTGTCAGTCTATGCCTCTTTTTTTTTTTCAGATTTATTTGTTTTCCCTGCCTCCCCTCATTGTTTATGCTGGCTGTCTGCTCTCTGTTCATCTTATTTTTTTAAGAGGCACCAGGAACCGAACCCAGGACCTCCCATGTGGGAGGGAGGTTACAATCATGAGCCACCGCCGCTCCCTGCTTCTTGTGTCTCTCATTGTGTTTCCTCACTGTATCTCTTCGTTGTGTCATCTCGCTTTGTCATCTTTTTGTATCAGCTCTCTGCACCAGCCTGTCACGTCATTTTGCTGTCTTTCTTGTCTTTAGGAGGCACCAGGAACCGAACTCGGGACCTCCCATGTGGTAGGCAGGCACCCAACTGCTTGAGCCACATCCATTCCCAGTCTGTGTCTTTTGATTGGGGAATTCACACCATTAACATTCAATATTATTACTTTAAAGGCATTACTTACTTTGTCCATTTTATCCTTTTCTTTCCCGTTGTTGTATCTTACTTTGTCTTTCTGTTTACCCTTTAAGTTTCCCTTCCTAATAATCTTCATTTCTATGCTCTTCTCCAAGTGTCTCATCCTTGTTTTTTCCTTTTCAGGCTGTAGCACTCCCTTTAGTATCTCTTATAAACCTAGTCTCTTGGTAACATACTCTCTCAGTTTTTGTTTGTCTGTGAAGACTTTACACTCACCCTCATTTTGAAGGACAGTTTTCCTGGATAAAGAATTCTTGGCTGGCAGTTTTTCTCTTTTAGTAACTTAAATGAATTCATACAACTGCCTTCTCACCTCCATGGTTTCTGTTGAGAGATCAGCACTTAGTTATATTGAGCTTCTGTTGTATGTGATACATTGCTTTTCTCTTGCTGCTTTCAGAATCCTCTCTTTAACTCTGTTATTTGTCATTCTTAATAGTAGGTGTCTCAGAGTATATCTGTTTGGATTTGTTGTTTGGTGAGCATTGTCCTTCTTGGATATTGATATTTTTGTCTTTCACAAGGGTTGAAAAATTTTCGGTCATTATTTCCTCAAATATTTTTTTCTGCCCTCTTTCTATATTTCTTCTTATTCTGGGACACCTATAATGTGTATTTTTGTGCATTTCATGTTGTCATTCAATTTCGTGAGAACTTTTCCATTTTTTCCATTCTTTTCTCTTTCTGTTCTCCTGTCTTTTCAGGTTCAGATGTTCTGTCCTCAGTTTCTCTTATCTGTTCTTCTGCTATATAAGTTCTTGTATTTCTTGTACACTTAGTGTAGATTGTCTGTGCATTTCTAGGGATTTGTCCATTTCATCTAGGTTGTCTAGTTTGTTGGCATACCATTTCTCAGAATATCCTCTTATGAGCCTTTTTATTTCTGTGTGGTCATTCGTAACTTGCCCCTTTTGGTTTCTATATTTATTTGCATCTTCTCTCTTTTTTTGTTTGTCTAGCTAAGGGTTTTTCAATTTGATTGATCTTTTCAAAGAACCAGCTTTTGATTTTGTTGATTTTCTCTATTTTTTTTGTTGTTGTTGTTGTTCTCAATTTAGTTTATTTCTCTTCTAATCTTTATTATTTTTTTCCTTCTGCTTGCTTTGGGAATGGTTTGCTGTTTTTTGTTTTTCTAGTTCAGTTAGAGCTTTGATTTTAGCTCTTTATTCCTTTTTTTTTTTTAAGATTTATTTTATTTATTCCCCGCCCCCTTGCTGCTTGTGCTCGCTGTCTGCTCTCTGTGTCCATTTGCTGTACGTTTTTCTGTGTCTCCTTGTCTCCCTTTGCTGTGCTGTCTGTGGGCGCGGGCCATCAGCTCTCCGTGGGTGTGAGCCAGCTTGCCTTCATCAGGAGCCCAATCACTTGAGCCACATCTGCTTCCCTCTTTATTCCTTTTTAATATATAAGTTTAGGGTTATAAATTTCCCTGTCATTACTGCTTTCGCTATATCTCATAAGTTTTAATAAGTTGTGTTCTCTTTTACCTTCGTCACAGTATGCTTACTAATTTCACTTACAATTTCTTCTTTGACCCACTGATTGTTTGTGAGTGTGTTTTTCTTTTTCCTGTCACTCTGAGTCTGCTGTTGTGTGTCTCTAATATGTGTGTGTTTTTGTTTTGTTTTGTTTTGTCTTTTTGAGGTACCAGGAGCCGGAGATTGAACCCAGGACCTTGTATGTGGGAAGCCGGCACTCAACCACTGAACCACATCGGCTCCCCTGAGTTGGTTTTTTCATTTGTTTTGCTTGTTTTTGTTGTTGTTGTTGTTTTAGGAGGCACGGGAACAAACCCGGGACCTTCTGTGTGGGAAACAGGTGCTCAACCACTTGAGCCACAACCTATCCCCTCTAATTTTTTTTTTTTTAAGATTTATTTATTTTATTTTATTTATCCCCCCCTTGCTGCTTGTGCTGCTGTGTCCATTCGCTGCGTGTCTTCTCTGTGTCTGCTTATCTCCCCCTTGCTGTGAGGTCTTGCCGCATCAGCCGCATCAGCCCACAGTGCCGCGCGAGCTGGCCTGCCCTCACAAGGAGGCGCCGGGAAGCGAACCCGGGGCCTCCCATATGGTAAACGGGAGCTCTGGTTTTTCGGCATGTCTCGTCTTGGCTCTCCCTTGTGTCACTACTGTTAACGTCATCATCTTGCTGCGTGGCTCAGCAGGGCCTGACGGTGCACCCATGCACAGGGCCTGGGAGGCTCACCTGCTTGCGGGGCCTGACAGTGCACCTGCGTATAGGGCCTGGCGGCATACCCACTCGCGGGGCCTAATGGCCCGTGCACCTTCTATGTTTTTCTTTAGTTTTACCAGAAGGTCCCGGGGATCGAACCCAGGTCCCTCCATATTGGAGACGGACGCCCAACCATTTGAGCCACATCCGCCCCCCCTCTAATATGTTTTTTATCTCACCTGTTGTGGCTTTCATTCCCATGAGCTCTGTTTTATTTCTATTCAGGTTTTCAAATTCTTTGTTCTCAGTCAGTGTCTTTTTGATAACCTTTATCTCTTTAGCCATATTGTCTTTCAACTCCTTAATTTGATTTTGGAAATTTGTATGAATCTTGTTGATTAGTTGTCTTGAATCCTGAGTTTCATCTGGGGCTTTGATATATTCCTTTGCTTCGGCCATTTCTTCCATTTTCTTAGTATGGCTTATGATTTTTTGCTGATGTCTAGGCATCTGATTAGGATGGTAAGTTTACTCAGGTGCTCAATTTCTTTCCCTTGCTTAGGGATTTAGTGGCAGCAGGCTGTGTTACTTCTGTTCTTTGATTCTTGGTTTATCCTCGTATTAGTCAGCCAAAGGGGTGCTGATGCAAAATACCAGAAATTGGTTGGTTTTTATAAAGGGTATTTATTTGGGGTAGAAGCTTACAGTTACTGGGCCATAAAGCATAAGTTTCTTCCCTCACCAAAGTCTGTTGCTACGTGTTGGAGCAAGGCAGCTACTGACGTTTGCCAGGGTTCAGGCTTCTTGGGTTCCTC
>JAQZBX010047753.1:0-20390 GCA_029593785.1 Cabassous unicinctus
TTGTCCACATACCAGGGCCTCTCCTGGATCTTTCTAGACTTAATCCCCAAACTGGAAGGACATGGATTCCAGGGAGTTTCTACTTCCCCAAAGTGAAAAAAATCCAAATATGTATTTCTGTTCTGAATTCTTTAAAATAACCCATGTTTAAAATATAAAATGTACTAGCCATAGAGTTAAATGTAAACACTTTAAATGTGTATGATATATGCACATATCAATAAAACAAAATTAGTTTCATACTGTATATACATCTTTTCAAACTAGTTTTTCAGGCATCATGTTTTGTCAACAAACCTAAAAGACAGAAAAGCAAACAAAAATTAATTGGTTTCTTGTTTCCAATGATAAATACTTTCAACATTTTAGAATAATCTAATACTTGATATTTATGTTTTCACATATATAAACCATGTGTGATTTTATAATTTATTTATATTTTACCCTACCATTTTATTATTTAATGTTACAACATCTTACCAGATATTTTACTATCTTAATGTAAACTGTCTTACCCAAGGAAAATTTAGTTTCCTGTTTAGGGATTTTTTTCCTTCTCCTTATAATGGATTTTTAATAAACTCAGTTTCTAATTTGAATACAATAAAATTCCTTTTTTTCTTTACAAATATTTTAAGTTTTATTGAAGGATTCTTTCACAATATTAACAGGATTTATATATATATATTCAATCATAATTCCTTTACAAATATGATTGCCTTTTAATTTTACGTATACTATCCATCTGGAAATGAAGTTATGTTTATTGAGAATTGAGGATTCAATTTCCCTCTTTTTCTTAATGGACATAGACTTATTCCAGAACCAATAATTGAATAGTCATTATTTTATTATCATTCTGCAATTTTCTGTATCTCATATGTCAACTTTCATGCATGAGTTTATTCCTGAGCTTATTTTTTAATATGGGATTTTTTTTCTACCCGTGTTTTTGTATCACAATGCTTTTATTCATATAGTACATAATAAATTATGTTATCTTTGAAGGCCAATCCACTTTCCCTCTTTTTACCCTTCAAGATTGTCATGGATTTAATGCTCTTTGATATTCTCTATACATGAAGAATATGCTCTAAGTTTCCATGAGAAATATTGCTAGGATAGTCACTGAAATTGCCCTGAATCTCTAAAACAATTTGGAAGTTAATGACTTTTATATAATATTTCTCCCTATCTAATATAAGGTACACTACCTCCCCACTTCCTTAGGCCTTCTATAATATCTTTCAAAATATTTATGCAATTTTTATACATTTTATGGGATTTCCTGCTTGGTATCTTATATAATAATAAATTGTACTTGCCAAGATTTATTTTCTGATGACAACTAGTACCTACAAAGGAAGTTGAATTTAGGATATTAGCTCTACATCTACAAACTGCAAATAGTCATTTCATAATTCTTACATATAGCTGCAGGTCTTTTCCTATGTAGACATTCACATCAACTATAAATAAGAGTTTTATTTTTTCTTTTCCAAATATTATACATTTTATCTCTACTGCTTAGCATAATAGGCTGCCTAGAACCTCCAACATTGATGAATAGAAATGGTACTTGACTTCTTCCTGATTTTGAGCAAAATGTTAATAACTTCTCAACATTGACCATGATGCTAACTCTATTTTTTCTTTTTTAAAATTTTCTTTCAGATAACACTATCTGGTGTAAAAATTTCCTTGCAATTTTCCTCTAAGAACATCTAACTTAGTTTTTATTATTTTTAAGATGATACATTTTGATATATTTTGTCCTATAATATGTGAATCTCTTGGTAAATGTGTATCAGCCATGAAGTGTTAAGAAGCTGCCATATATTACTGTTATTGTAGTGATTTTATATTAAACGTTTCTTTTCTTTTTTCTATTTTGTTCATTCATTTCATATATTATTTGTCTTCTCTTTCTCTTTTTGTATACTACAGATATTTTTTAGCTTCCAACATGATATGATTTTCTCCTTAATTTGAGCCTCTGTTTATTTCAAATGTAGCCTTTTAATCTAATAAATATTCCTCCAATAATCCATTATTTTATTGAAATTGAATTCACCTGTAAAAAACTGCATGAAATAAGTTGCTCTGAGAGAATTTTCACAAAATAAATAATCCCATGTCACCATCATCCAGGTTAAGACATAGAACATTAGCACAATTACTAATGAATTGCAAAATTGCATTACATTACTACTAAATTTCTTCCTCCATTTACCAAAGGTAACTAACTGCTGTCCTGATTTTTGTCATTAATCTCTTTTTTTGTGTGTGCATTTAAAAATAAACTTTTTATTTTAAAATAATTTCAAACTTACAGGACAATTGCCCAAAACTAATATAAAACCAATACAAAGAACTCCAGTAGAGCTCATACCCAGATTTACCAACTTTTAACATTTTGCCACATTTATTATATTATTCTGTTAATCTATCTATCTATCTATCTATCTATCTATCATCTATCTATATCTTTTTGTTTTGCTTTTGTAATTTATTTTTTATTTTTTCTAAAAGATACTTAGATTACATAAATTACATAAAAAATATAAGGGATTCCCATATGGCCCACTCCCCACAACTCCCACTTTTCCCCACATTAACAACTTCTTTCATTAGTGTGGTACATTCATTGCAATTGATGAACACATTTTGGAGCTTTGCCACTAAGGATGGATAATAATTTACATTGTAGTTACTCTCTTTTTCACTCAATTCTGTAGGTTATGGCAGGATATATAATGGCCTGTATCTGTTGTTGCAATGTCATTCAGGACAATTCCAAGTTCTGAAAGTGCCCCCATATCACACTACTTTTTCCCTCTCCCTGCTTCAGCACCTCCAGTGGCCACTGTCTCCACATCAATGATATAATTTCCTCCATTGCTAGAATCACAGTAAGTCTATAGTAGAATACCAGTAAGTCCACATTATTCCATATTTTATTCCCCAATCCTGAGGATTCTAGGATGGTGATGCCCACTCCAACTCTATCCCCTGTTGCTGATGGATGGGAATCTCTTGCTTGAAGTTGTAGACTCTCTCAGTTCCTTGGTTTGGTGGCTGTCCAACCTCACCTCCTTGTTAGTTGCCCTGGGTGAGTCCAGTGAACTGGAAAGAATTTGTTGCAACTTCGCTGAGGCTCAGGGCCCCGCTGTCCCATTGATAGCTGAAAGATTCAAGTATCTTTGGCGTACACCTACCAACCCCAGCACCAACTATAGGTTCCAATAGAAGGGAGAGAAAAGGCATGTGTAGAGAAGTCACATATGAGTCCAACTCTGTCACACTTGGGAGCACAAACTCTAAAGTAAGGCCCACTGGCAAGGCACTATCAATCTCTTTTGGTGAACATGCATAATCATTTCTCTTGGATGTATATCTAAGATTGGATTTCTAGGACATATGAACATTGTATGTACAATTTTAGCCAATTGTTATCCAAAGTAGGTTGTTGGCTATATCAATTTACATTCTGCAGTAATGCCTGAGATTTTAACAACTCCACATTCTTTCTTAAATTTGTTCTGTCTAGTCTCTTCATCTGCTGGCTGATGCACAAAAATCATCAAATCACAGAAAAGCAAGGTAGTACTGAAAATCAGCCTCATCTATGCAACTTTGCTCTTCTCTGGGGTGTCGGTTATTCCAGATTTGGCTGCTTTGATATCTCCCTGGTATTTCAACAGTCCCCTATCTCCAATGCATGCCCTACCCACCTCGATGTCTTTGTCCTGATATTTGGCCAAATAAAAGTTATAGTATTTTAACTCAAAGCAGAAGTTTGCATAAGCCTAAACAAATAGTACTTTTTTCCTCTTTCAGATGTAAGAATTACTTAATTTTTAATATGATCTTTTTGATACATGCTTTTAAATTTGACTTTCCTTAAATTTTTACTTATCCTATTGTTATTTTTCTGTCTATTATTCTTACTTATTCATCTTTGTATTAGAATGTGTAAGAAGTAAAATAAAAAGATAAAAGGTATAGAAATCATCAAAGAAGAATAAAACGTGTATTTATTTGCAGATTGCATGACTGTGTATATAGAAATAGCAAAAATATAAGCTTTTTTATTTCCTTTTAAGCTAATTTTGTAAAAAATGAAAAATTTAATTACTAGTTAAATTGGAAAAGTTGCTAAACACAAGGTCAATATTAAAAAATCAAAACCAATTGTTTTTCTATGTACTAATAACAATCAATTGAAAATTAACTGTTTCAATAGCATGTTTTCTCTCACTAAGTCATATATGATTAAATATTTTTCTGTGGCATCATTTTCAGTTGCTGAATAATGTTTGCTTAATATTTGTAATTTTTTGCCATTTTAAAATTATAAATAACATATGAATAATAATGACATACACAAATCATAGAAAATATCTCTGATTAATTTTCTTGGTGGAGTTCATGATTAAAAACTATACACAGTTGTATGATTTGACTACACATTGTTTTTCTGCCATGCTAGAAATCAGGTGAAATTTTTGCTTTTTAGCATTAGTGGATTAAAGCCCCCATTTTCCTCCAACCCAACCAGAACTCTTTGTTTCAGTAATTGTCAGTTAGGCAAAAAATGATACTTCTTTGCTTAAATTTGTATCTTTAATAGGAGTAATGAAAAGATTTCCTGTGTTATTGAGTTATTTCTTCTTTTGTGGATTCTGTTTTTCATATTGAGCATATTTTGAAGGTTACTTTTCTTGCTGATTTCTATTTGGTCTCTAATTAAAAATTGTATCCCTTTTCTAAATCATTGATCTGCCAGGAGTTTCTTAAACATTACTTTCTTTTTGAATTTTCTGTTTGTTTTTAATTTTATTGATAGCATTTTTTAATTATTAAAATTCATTTTATTTTTTAGAGATAGTGCAAGTTTATAGAAAAATCATACAAGTAGTAAAGAATCCCTATAAAATCTCTCTCCACACACACACAGTTTCCATAGTATTAATACTTTGTATTTAATATGGTAGTTTTGATACAATTGATGAAACAATTTTATCAATTATACTCTCTGTAGCCCATAGTTTACATTAAGGTTTACTCTGTTGTATTTTCATTATTTTTAAAAATTTAATTTATTTGCATTGTTGTCAGATGAAGTGGTTTATGTAATGCATATTTGAAATCTGAAGAAAAATAAATTACATTATAGATTATGATTTTTTCAATGTTGCCTGTGTTCACTTAAATAGAATACATACTCTAGAATCTCTCATTCAGGTGAGCTTTGTGTGACACTTAGGTCTCATTCAGTCTATTAACTATAAACATATGTTTAGAATTGTTTATAAATTCCTAGTGTGTTGACATTTCATCAAAATTTATCAAAATGCTAATTGTAATTGTTTTTTAAATCTTTTTTTCTTGCATGAGTACATGTCTTAGCTTTTTTTTGCTTAATACTTACCTAATAAATCTTTATACTTTTCCTTCATCTATTCATAATCTTTCTGGTTTAGATTCATCTTTTTAAAAATAAACTGCTGTGGGGGAGCAGATGTGGCTCAAGTAATTGAGCGCCTGCCTCCCACAATGAACAAACAGACGAGGAAGCCAACACAGGGGAGCTGATGTAGCTCAGTAGTTGTGTGCCGGCCTCTTGTGTAGGAGGTCCCAGGTTCAATCCCCGGTCCCTCAAAAACAAACAAATAAAAAACACTGCTGTATTTTATTTTTTTATCATGTCGAATAATCATTGTTTTAACAGAAAGACTATATATTGATTGTGATTACACATGTTTGGATTTGTTTCAATTGTCTTGTTTTAGTTTCTATTTGTCCTACCTTGCTGCATTGTTTATTTTTAATTTCCCCTCTTATCTTTAATATAGAATAAAATTTAATTTTTTCTCATTTCAACACTTCTACACATTGTTGAGCCTTTATTTTTGTTGCTGCTGTTTATTTTAGCATGCATTGTCCAGTTGCAGAATAGGACACATTTTCTTTTTCCCCTAGCTCCCACGGTAATCAATAAAATTTACTTCATAACTCTGATGGTTTAGATCTTGGTAATGGTAGCAGATATTGAAATAAGAAGATTAGGGGAAAGTGAATAAATTTTCCATACAAACAGTAATTGATTATGTGACCTGGTTTCAAAAATGAACTCCTTTATTTCAGTCAGAATGATTGGTTTCTGAGTGTCAGAATCAAGTGGCATCAAGTAACTGCTAAACACATGGTAGCTCAATTCTATTTATAGGGGATCCAATGGTTGTATAGTTCCACTCTATGTTATTCTTCATTTCCAAAGTTTTAATTAAAATAGACATCCATGATGACTGGGGGACGGTTCACATTGTCTTCTTGATCAATAAAATACTCAACTATAAACCTATGGAAAAGTATGTTCCTATAAGGATATTGTTGCCAAAAACAATATTTCCTCTCCAAGGGAAATGCAGAAATTGCACTCACTATTATAACTTAAAATATGCAGGGGTATTAATTTCTATAAAGCACTCCATTAAATTCACTGATTTAACCTTATAAGAAGATGGATAGACCTTGTACACTGATATAGAAAATTTGTTAAATAATTAATTGATGACTTCAAAAGCAGCTCCTGTTCCAGATGGGGTAACCTGACTGAAAAATTTTTATCAGTGTATAGGGATACAGTGTCATAGAGTATGTCAGTGTACTTCCTCCAAAGTTAAAGTTGCTATAGCTACCTCTGAAAAGTAAGCTCAAAACTTGATTTACCTTTTGAACTTTAGAGGCAACATATACACTATTTGTGTTGGTGATCTGGTATATAACTGATTTTCAATGGGTCTCAATGCAAAATAAAGTTCTACATGCTTAGCCTGCAGTGAAACCCACTTTGCAATTTAGGCCTTATAACCCAGGAGATCTAAGTAGGAAAGTATATAAAGCCTCTGTAAATCACCTTTAGGAGACTTACTATGTGCATGCCTAAGATTTTACAGCAAAGCTTTAAGATTCTTGCAGACAATTATTCACAAATTGATTTTTAAAAAATCTCTTGACATATATATTAGTCAGTTAAAGGGGTACTGAGGCAAAATACCAGAAATCTGTTGGCTTTTATAAAAGGTATTTATTTGGGGAAGAAGCTTACAGTTACCAGGCAATAAAGCAAAAGTTACTTCCCTCACCGAAGTCTTTTGCCATGTGTTGGAGCAAGATGCCTGCAGACGTCTGCAAAGATTCAGGCTTTCTCTTCCTCTTAAGGCTTCATCGTCCCAGCTTCTTCCAAAATCAGCTGTAGGCTGGGATAAGTCTCATATCTCCCGGGGCTCATTTCTCTTTGGACTCAGCTGCTCAGCTCTCTCCCCTAGGCCAGGTATAAACTATCAGGCAAACCGTCTCTCTTCCCAGGGCCTCTGCTGTGTCAAATGGAGACTTCTGTTTTTCTTTACAAATCTGCTTCTCTGTGCATTTACTTCCCGGGATCCCAGATCAAAACTCCAACCTCCCACTTCTCTATTGTGTGGTTTCTATTTTATTCCCCACCTACCAAGGAGCAGGGACCCAATGTCATACTGACATGCACCAATGAAAGCCTTAATCATTATTTAATCAAATACAAGTGAAACCTCTGAATCCAATATAATCTAATATGCCCAGAGGAGCAGACCAGTTAACAAACAAAATACAATATCTATTTTTGGAATTCATAAACAGTATCAAATTGCTACAACATGATATAAATGTGTGATGGAGAATGATCATCTAAACAAGGACATCAAATATTCATATTGTGTGAACTGATCATTGTGATCTCAGGGTATTCTTTTCCACCAAAGTTTGCGGGTTATTTAGCATCAGTGCACAGTCTATTTAAAATGGTAACATAGAAGCTGGGTTTGAATAAGTCCTATAGGCACAAGAACGTTGCATGAGAATCTTAAAAGATTCTGTCCACATCTGGCCTAAAGGGGAGTTGACTGAAGAGGAAATATGCAATTATATTTATTTACATTTAGTTGTACATGAAAACATGGTGCCAACTGAAAGTGGTATGCTGTATCATTAAAGCGCTAAACATAAATGTTCTTAAATAGACGGGAGTTAAGGAATATACCCTCAGTGAGCACACCTCAACCAGTGAATTGTGGCTGACTACTTTGTTGAGAGTAAGAGATGGATCTATTCCAATTCATGGAAGCTGGTAATAATTTCACTGAGTAGTCAGATTTGGAAAGCATAGGGTGGAAGGTTAAGTGATAAGTGCATGTGGTAATAATGTGTGTAGATGGACGTACTAGACAAAGTATGTAACTATCTGAACCTTACAAAGGTTCACCAAAGGGTGTTCACTGCAGAGAAGTTTCTCAACAATGATAGCCAAGATTATATGTTCTCTAGATAACATTCATCATTTTATATCAGCCACCCAAATTTTACATGGTGGTTCAAGAATAAAATGGGCAAGATTGCAAGAATAAAGATCATTGCAAGGAATCAACAAGATAATTCCCTCACCAAGGTTATTCTCACTGATGCTATCACTGAGTGCAAATTGTTGTAGATACTGTGACTGTATAACAACCGCAATTTAGTGATGTAAAACAAACAATTAATATAATCATGGATTCTGTAGATCAGGAATTTAAATAGGATATAATGGTGACAGACTGTTTATGCTCCAAGATATGTGTGGGCTCAAGTGGAAGACTCAAAGGCTGAGGGTGAATCACTATCTGGAAGCTGAAATCATCTGGAGGGATATTCACTCATGTGTCTGCAAGTTGGTGTTGGTTATGGACAGGGACTTCAGCTGAGCTAAGGATCATGAAAACCATCATGTGGTCTCTCCATTTGGACTCTCTTTATGGACTAGTTTGGGTTTCTGCACAGTATGTCAGGTAGGTGTCGAGAGCAAGGTGCAATTGCACATTTTTAATACCTATTCTTGGAATTTATAGTAGTTTATTTCTGTTATATTTGTCAAGACATTCACACAGATCTATACAGGTACAAGAGAAGAGGTAATAGATCCCAGAAATTTATGGAAATTTCAATGTTACATTGTAAGAAGTGCGAGCAGAATGAGAAATATAGATGTGGTAAACTTTGTAAACCAAGGTGGGGGATCCAATACATATGATCTCTCAGTGGGAGTATTCAGTCACTTGGTGACAAGTTGATTGCACTGAAAATCTTCTATCATGAAGGAACAGAATTTGTACTCATAGAAATAGACACTTCTTCTGGATAATATTTGAATGGATTTACCTTTTCTGCTCATAATGCTTGTAGTAGCAGTATAACCCACGAACTTATAGAAATCCTTGGAACTCAAATATTTCTGTTACTCAAATATCATTGAGTCTGATCAAATACATTATTTCACAGTAAAAGAAGTGTGGCAGTGGACACAACCACAAGGAAATCACTGGTTTTATCATGTACCCCATTACTCTGTAGTGGCTAAGGTGATACAATAGTCTAATATCATGCTGAACATTCAAGCGTCATTTCAGAGAAAACACTTTGAAAATCTGAGGATTTATCTTTAAGGATGTATTGTCAAATAAGTAATACCTTTTCTTCCATATCCAGAATAAACGGTTAAGGGAATCAAGGTATCTAAGTGCAAGTAACTCCTTTTACTCTTACACCAAAAACACATCTACTGTATATTTCCTCTCCCACCATTTTCAGCTCAGATGGTTTGTGGCCATAGTTACAAAGAGGTTTTGATTTCATCCGGGATTGCAGCAATGATTTTATTGAATTGGTAACTGCGAATGCCACCTGGTCAATTTGAGCTACTCATGCCTGTGCTATGCCAACAGACAAACAAGGGGAGGTATTGATTGCTACTGACAAAGGAGAAATGGGGTTGTTCTGTAACAACGAGGGAAGATTTGACCAGTATCTTCAAACCAGGATATTCTCTTATGCACCTATTATAATTACCATGGGGAAAATTAAATATTAATTAAAAAATAAAGCAACAAAAATTGTAGCATCTTTGAGGATTGAGACATTCAGAAATGAAATTTGGTTGACCTACTAGGTAATAAATCCCAATAGCTGAATGTCAGTCTGAGTGCAAAGGGAAGGTGGTATAGAAAGTGGAAGAAGTAAAGATATAAATATTAACTAAAATCTTATGACCAATTTCAGCAACTAAAATTGTTGCCATAATGAATATTTTCCTTTAGTTGTTAGAGTTATATAAATATGTATGTAAGTATACAAATATAATTGCTTAAATATGTGTAAATGAATGAATTGCATTTTTCTTTCTTATTATTTCATATAAGAGGTTTGTTTTTCATAGATAACTTTATAATCTAACCTTTAAGCTACAGATTATTCAAATAGTATTGTAACCTAGTAGAATCACAAGTAATATTTTAATTAACTTATCCACAGTTATCTACAAAGATATTAGGAATGTGTGTTTCTTTTAATGGTGAGGTTCAGAATATATTTGTAGAAACATCTTGTTTAGTGGAAGTGGGAATATGTAATGATTTAAGGAGTTTCAATATGTATAGAAGAAGGTTTATAAATGCTGAGAAATCAAGTAAGTAATATGTTTCAGTCATTTATCTATTGGCCTCAGCCAAAAATTCACCCTTCTATGCCTTGCTTTGTAATCCCAGAACTGAGAGAATATAAACTACATTTCTCCTCTACCAGATGGTCTCCTAACAGATTTTGCCAAATGGTGTGCAAGAGGAGGGAGAAAAGACTTCCTATAGTTAAATAAGATAAGTACAGGAATCAGGTATGTGAGAAGAATGGAAAAATAATGAACAAGGGACAATTAATCGAAAATTGCCCAATCAAGAAGAGTTATGGGCCAGTGGTAAAACTCCAGTTTGTATATCATTCCAGATCCATTTTAGGGCTTAGAGTTGCATAGACACCTATTTCCCAGCCTAGAGTGAAATTTAGAAATTCTTTTCATACCGGTTACTTCCCTTCCAAAAACAACTGATGATATCACACTTTCCTCAAAGCATTCTTCATCTCCAGATTTCTCAGAGCATAAATAAGAAGCTTCAACAAGGGGGCAATGATGGTGTAGAAAAGAGCAAACACTTTATCTTCTGGAAAAATTATGGGTGGTTTAATGTAACTAAAGAGACCAGGTACAAAAATAGCATCACAACTGTCATGTGAGAACTGCAAGTGGAAAGAACTTTGCTAAAGCTTTCTGCAGGGTAAGCCCTGATGGTATATAATATCAGGAAATAAGCTACCATCACAATCACAAAAGACACCAAAGCAATCAGGTCTGAATTCACAATTACCAAAAGACCAATTCTGTATGTATCAGTGCATACCAGTTTCAGCAAAGGAAACACATCACAGAAGTAGTGATCTATCTCATAAGGACCACAGTAGGGTAAGAAAATGGTGAGAAGAAACTAACTGGCAGAATAGACCAATACTCCAGAATAACAAGCTATGAGGATCATGTTACACCTCCACCTGCTCATGATGATGGTATAGTGCAGAAGCTTGCAGATGGCCACATAGTGGTCATAGACCATCCCTGTGAGGATAAAGATCTCAGTGCCTCCAAGAAGATGAATAAAAAATGGCTGTATCATGCAGTTACTGTATGAAATGGTCTTCCTTTCTGCCAGTAAGTCAGTCATTATTTTGGGTATCACTGTGGATGTGTAGCAAAGGTGGCAGAGTGAAAGGTAACTAAGCAAGAAATACATGGGTTGGTCAATTAATTGAGTGTGTGAGATAGAAGTCAGTATGATCAAGTTTCCCATCCAAATAGCAATGTAACATATTAAAAAGAATACAAAACAGAGTATTTCTATTTGCTTGTTTTGGGAAAGTCCCAAGGAAATATACACAGTGACCTTATTCCTTTTTTCCATGGTCCAGTACTGTAAAAATTCATAACAGTTGCCTGAAAAGATATAATTCATAAATTGATATAAGAAAAGTTTATGGATAATATGTCTGATAAGATACATAACATGAAAATATGGTTGGAATGATTCCAATGTTACAGAAAATAAAAATCTAGCATTTAATAAAATCATGAAGATTTCCATAACTCTCTCCAAGCATTATGTTAAATCTTGACATTTATAAAAATATATGCATACATTCATACAATAGAAAACTTTCAAAAAATATTATTTAGTAGCAAACATTGCCCAATTCCAATTTAATATAAAATTAAGTACTTGGAAAGGATGCCGCTCTTGATACATTAAAACTCAAAATTTGCTAATGATACAAGCATAATTCTTGCAATATTTTTGCTTAACGTATAAAAGCATATGCAAACTTTTAACTATGCTCACTAGTGTAAGATGTGCTATCTAAAAAATTAGGTAAAAATTAAATGAAAAAATCATGTAATGATATATATTTAATAAATGGAATGAAATATCTCTGCAAAAAGCAAATGCAATTTGTTTGACTAGTATTTTCTTGCTTGTTTACTTTTTTCTTAATTATTTGTGACAGTAAAATGCTGACATTTTATAACAGAAGTGTATTTATTTCTACAAATATTTCAATTATTGTTATATACTTAAATAAAACACAGAATAAAAGTAGTTGAAACTAAATAGAGCATAAGGCAGTTTACCTTTGCCCTTGACTCCATTTGTCATATTTTTAAGTCAATTTACTCTTAATAGTTTGAAATGGGGCCTGCATTTCTGTATTCTATTATCATACAATATATGCTTTTTCTAAAATACCTGAGAGCCTGACACTGCATAATAAAGAGAAAATTTTCTGGAAAGTTTGTGGGAAAAGTTTATGTAAAGACAAAGAATTGCCAGTTGGACTCTAATATTTAATTATATACAATGTATGAATTTGTTTGGCAATCACTTAATTCCTCAATTTAAGTTATCTCCATAAATTGGGAAACTTGTCTGGACTTTGTCGCATATGGTTTTAACCTAAATTCAATAAATAACCATTGCTTTATAACCATAGAAATCATGTTTGATATCAGTTCTATCAAATTATTTTTCTAACAGTTCTTAAGAACATTGTCCCATAACTCATTTCTCCCATATAGATAGGGAAATTTTAGCAGTTTGCAATCATTTTCAGCAGGAAGAACTTGGAGGTCTACTAGTCAAATCCGTCATATTAAAGAGAAGGGATTTTAATTTAAAATGAAATATCAAATGAATAAGTGTGCCTTATCTTGTATTTTTTTATTATTATTATTTCAGTAATGAAAATGCTGTAAAATGATTGAAGTGATGAATGCACAACTATGTGATTATACCGAATACCATTGATTATACACTTTGGATGAATCTAAGCTTTATTAATATGTATCAATAAAATTGATTTGTTAAAAATGTACTTTGAATCTATTCATCATTCAGCAAATATATTAAACTAACATGATTTATTTTATGAAAATATAACCAGTAAATTTGAGGCTTACCAGTGTTTCAGTTAACTTAGTTTGACTTTCAACACTGATGGAAAAATAATCTGCATCATTAATACTTATCACCTTTCCTAAAAATTTGTGATACATATTCTGCCTTAATTGTGTAGGTATCTTTTCTCATCAATTCGTTTTTAAGTTAGCTCCTCATCTCTTTCTTTAACAGATTAAGTTGACCATGCCACCCTCAAAATAAAAATTTCCATTGCAATGAACAAGGGGCCTTAAAAGCAATTAATTTCTGTGGTTTGGTTTTAAGATTTAGAATTAGCTCATCAACAAGCCATTGATAGGAGTAAGGAGTAAGTCTTCCCGATATATCTCCAGCCATATTATGTAAATATTTCCATACCTATAAGTGAAAAGAATACTTTTGTTTTAAAATAATGTTTAGAGTAATCGTCTATTCATTTAAAATGACACAAAAGGAAAACATTATTTTAAACATGTGCCAGGAAATAAAATGCACCTCAATTTTTCTCCCCCTAAACCCTCCCCTGAAAAGAAAAACAGAAAATTATGGTTAACACATGAAATTAAGCTTCTGAAGAAACTAAAGTTACTAAAGAACTCAAACGAACTCAAAGAAACATTCTATTTTGCATTTACTGTCATAAAATGAAAATCCATCCAGCTAAATATGTTCTCACAATCTAACTAAGTAATATTGATAAATAATATTGGGAGACTACAGTTTTTTATATTCCTAAGGCCACAGATGATGATTTTTTTACTCTACTTGATTTACCCCCTTTTTGATTTCATATGACCTATAAACTAGTGATTATAAATTGCCATCAATTTTCTAGCTCCTTTGTTTTAGACTGAAGATGATCCCTAGTTTCTATCCTTGACTCAGCCATCAATTTTAGATGTGAGCTCCACAACCATCTTCATTTCATTTAACAATGTTTTCTTCATCTAAACAGTAGAGAAATATATTCCTCCTAAACAAAATCAATGAGTGAGTTCTGAGTTCCAGATTTTAAAAAAGTTCAAGGTGAACTATAAAAATAGTAAAGCCCTATGTAAATAAGTATGGTACTATGCTTGGTTTGTGTTCAGACAAGAGTATTAATACGCTATAGAGATAAAAATTACTTGAGGCTTCCCTGGGTTAAGCAGATACAGAATACCTAACTAGCATCTAGCATATTAGATATGGAATCCAGAGACCAAAGCTGAAACTTAGAAAAAATGTAGAACTAAAACCACAATAAATTTAATGTTAAAATGCCCATTTTTTCATAATACCCTAATTATATCATTCAAAACCATGAAACCACACAATTACTGGCATTGATCCATTTCCGACATTGTAATTTTGATAAGCAGATGAAAATGGATAAAATTAAGCCAAATTCTTTACTTCTATAACAAAACTACAAACTCTTATCACTCTCCTACCTATGCAGCCACCCTGTAAAAAGGAAGAAAGTCATGGCTAGCATATCTGAATAAAAAGCACTGAATTTTCTCAGACTGTTAAAAATGAGTAATGCTATTACAGCCACAAATAATCCTTCTGAACGAATATTGGACTAGGAGAAAAGATCTCATGAATCTTTCTCTTTGTAGCTACTTTAATTTAGGAACTTATAACCACTTGCCCTTAGGTTCACCATCACAAAAATGATGGATCTAGTTTCCACGTTTTATAAGATACTTCTTAAATAGGATATTGCATAACCCTTAAGCTATCTAACATTGCCAAATTTAAAACTTCAAAACCTTATGAACATAATGAAGTGAAGCTGCCTACGTCAATATTTGGTCTTTGCTTGGAATATGCATATAACTTCTGCAAGTTATTTAACTCCATTAAACACTAATAGTTCTAATATTTCTTATACTAGCTTACAATTTTAAGCAATTCTGCCTACCTAATACTCTTCTAAACATCTTATAGGTGTTAACTTTTTTACCTCCTAATACCTCTCTGAAGTAAATATCACTTAACACAGTTTACAAAAGAGTGAGGCATAGAGAAATTAAATAATTAGCCCAAGACTATAGAGCTAATTAGTGATAGAGTCAAGGTTAAAAACAACTTATACTTCACATGACAATATACTTAGCAAAATGTTACACACTTAGCATACTGCCTGATTTATAAACTCTTTCAATCATTAATCTATGCCATAGTAAATTCCATCAATGTTTAATTTGAATAACCTCAAACTTCTTAAGTGCAGAGTGACTGTCTTATACTCTTACTTGAAATATTAGACAGTACTTACATAAAATTAATTTTTAATTCTAATTACCACTTCTTCATCTGATTCTGGCATATATTATATTTTCTAAGTTCATCACATTGTTCATGAGTATTTTGGGGGTTACAGTATCTAGCTCAGTTGTTAAAACATAAGGGTTTAAAGTTTATGAAACTGACTCCCAGTATGTGGAAGGGGCAAAATAAAAAAGTTATTTCTGTTTTTTTAACTCTTGTCTAATGCTTGCTAACATTCATTACCCAACACTTGTTAAGTAATCATAGAATGAATAAAGGAAATATATTTAATGGTTTAAAGCAGGATATAAATAAAATATTGGGTAACTGAAATCATTACAGTTATAAGCATTACGAGGAAAGAAAGGCAGTTTAAAAAGGGAATAGAGATAAGAGAAAAAAAGTTTTCAATTTTGAGATCTTTCCATGCGATTTTAAAGACCTGTTTGAAGATTTTGGTTAAGCTTATTTTGCTGAGGTAGAGATGGGGTGAGCGATTGGGGCTAAAAGTGTACTCATGCCGGACAGTGAAGAAGGGAGTATATTTGTTCTTCCGATTAGGGTCTTCACACTACTTTGGTAGCATGTGAAGCACTTTTCTTATTCGATACTTTGTTTACTTTCTAACAAAAGACCTAATAAGTTTTCTTACTATTTGAAATTCCAAACCCAGCTCAGCACATAATTTCCCTGTCACCGACTATCTGACTTGTCTTTTATGGACAAATATGTCTAAAAAATCCAAGGACTAGGACTGTATTTAACTTTGCCTGTTTAAAATTAGTTATCTTTACAACGGAGTGAAAATAAAATTTCATCTATCACGTAATGAGGTAGGATACCAGAAGAGAGGAAACATTATTCACCAATAGGTTCTTCTGCTTCTGCTTCAATTGCTTTTTTCTCAGTATTTTCACTCTTTCCTCAGTGAAAAGCTGGACATTTTCCTAATGTACAGACAATTTCTTTCTTCTTTTTAAATTCATGTTTCCCTCACTACTAGTACTAGTAATAATATGTATTTTCTAATTGCTTCTACCATCTTTAGAAGAAAACTCTCTAAAATAAAGGGACAAATGTTACCTGTCACTCAACTACTGTTCCCACAAATAATGGGAAGTCAAATACTTAGAGTAACAGTTTAAAGGGAGGTGCAATAATTTCCATATCCAAACAAGTCAAATCATGATCTGTATTTGCATCACTAAAAATTGTTCCTGAAGTTGTCCAGGGTCATATAATAAACAGTAAAAATTATAAATTATAAAACTACGTTACTCTTATACTGGGACATTGACTATTCCTTGCATGTTGCTTGAACTACCAAATGAAATCATCATCTTACCAAGTGGATTTCCTGTAGGTCAACTGCACAACTTCAAATAGAATCTGTATTATAAAGAGAATGTAAGTCATGCTTAGTCTAGTTCCTGTGATTTAGAAATCTTAGTCATCAGATATTCCTCCTGGGCTCCAATGATTGAATGCTCCTACTCTTTACCCAAAAGTTTTTGTTATGAAACAAAAATTGGTGACTTTTGCTTGAATGCCATTTTCTTTTCCTAAACTCTTTAAATTTTTCTGGAGAAAAGATATGCCAATGCCTTAATGTTGGATAATGTCTTCATTTCTCCTCAAAAAGTGACTTCATTGTGTTTTCTGAGCAATTAGAAAGGATTTTGCTTATTTCCAATTATTGTTTCATTTGATTCCTGAAAAATTTTAAGTTTAGAAATAGCATTATTCTGTATTGATTTAGAAAAGTCCCACAAGAAGAATTAAAAAAAAAAAATAGACATACGACTGAACCTATTTAAAATTTTCCTCAACTCTTTATCATCACCATACATAATTTTGTCTTTCTTTTCATCTTTAGTTAGACATGGAAAGTTGAACCTGACTTCCATTGTGCTTTGTTCACAGAACAAGTAATAGCAAATGCATATTGATCAACTCACTCAAAACAACCCAATAAGTTCCATACACCAAGTGTTCCCATTCACTCTGCAAAGCAACCCAATGAGATGCACATGAAGAATGTCCGTAAAGAAATCCTGTCTTTGGTCAATAGACAAGGTAAATGCTATGAATAAAAGTTAAGCAACATCTAATTCTAGAGGTAAGGAAGGTGTTAGGTTAGTAAGATTATTATGTGGCCTTTAGGAAATGATGGTAGTATAATGCTTCTAGATTGATGTGGAGGTAACAAGGATATTTCAATTATAAGTATCACTTTTTGTTTTCCTTTAAATATATAATAATTTAAAAAGTCACTGAAGCAATCTAGCATAGAGGTTTGATTTGCTTCAAAAGAAATCACTTGAAATTAATTCTAGGTATTTATTTCCATCAGACACTTTCCTACAATCCTAAGGAAACTTTTTCAGAAATTGTGCTTTTCTACTAGATACTTCCATCAGTCTAGGCCATGTTTTAATAGTTATTTTTCTTCTTTATAGAGAAGAATTTTGTAATTCTTCTCTGGATTAAACTGGATGAAAGATGATCCTTGTTTTACCATGGCAGAGAACCTGTTAAGGTTGTGTTTGATGTCAGAAGGAAAAAAAATTAAAAGTGACAAGCTTGGATAGTTATCTGAGCAGATTTGCAAACTAAATGTTGAAAGTGCCAACTCCTTTCCTTGCAGCTTATAGTATAAGGTGAGAAGAAATGGATAAACTGAAAAATGAATTCCTGGGCACACAGAAAACAGAAACTGATGATTTGGAAAATTCTGAGCTTCAAGAAAATGAATTCCCAGACAACAGTGCCTCATGTGATGATTTAACTGACATGGAACCAGTCAGTCATTTTAGAGCAAGTCAGTATTGGAAATTCAGTTATCCAGAAAGGATCTGTGAATGTCCGCATGTCTGATCATTGAGATCTCTGTGTGCTACATGCAATATTGACAATTTTGCAAGCTCTGTATGAACGGAACCACTGCCCACCTGGACTAAAAGGGACAGAAAAGGTACAGATAGAAGGAAAAATGACTTCACATGCAGTACCATGAAAGCTTAGGTCTAGACTAAAGGCATCATCTCAGGCCAAGAGAGTGGACCCACCATGTATGTGGTAAGGGTGAGTATGTCTTGGAGCTTCGAGAGGGCAGGCCTTCTGCCCCATTGTTCAGGGATAGTGTTATCATCCCAGATTTCTCAGATCCATGGGGCGGCAGTGGTGGTGGTGGTGGTGGAGAGGCTGGCTACCATCCAGAAACTTTAGGAAGATAAAGCACAGCAATTTGCTGCCACCCTTATGCTTGATGAGGGTTGAGCCGAGTACATGGTCCTCACTTCAATGTTCAGAGATATTGGAGCCCTCAACATAGTGTTTGGGTAGAGAAGCCATGCTATGTAAGCCCTCCATCAAGCCAGGGGAGAAAGCATCATTTTATGAATGACTTTCCGACATTGAAATCCAATGAATTATGTCCTGCATGGTTTTGGAATTGTTTCAGGCCCGTGATCTCTGTTTTCTTTCCAATGGCGTGCATCATCCAGTACGGAAAGGGACAGAGAGACAAAGAGGTCAAATGAAAACCATGAGTTACTCTCCCCTGTGACTGGGAACAGTACATATACCCCAACCACAAGGTGAAAAGCCTCAGTAAAACCCATGGCTCACTGCAGCCAACTGAGTGCAAAGAACTTTCTCCTTCCTGGAAGAAAGAGGTGTCTGGCAGAGGATAGTGAGTGGCTTCTCTTCAGTGAGTTTGGCCAGCTGAACCCCCTTTCAATCTTATGCATACACACACAGAAAACCCGGCCAACAATGAAGTGGCCCCAGAGAGGAAGGGGGATCTGATCAGCAGTAGTCACCCCAAATAACCATGGCAGAGAAATAATCTAGATTATTGAGGGGGTGGAGAGAAGCACCTAACCAACTTGGCTACAGCAAACTATTAGAAGCCTAACTCACCTGAGGGACCATGGCCAGATGGAGCCAGATTAGCATTCAGAAGCCTACCTAACTTGTGGAGTGGGTGTAGCTCAATGGAAAAATGCCTGCCTCACATATAGGAGGTCCCTGACTCAATTCCCAATACCTCCTAAGAGAAGGGTTCCAGATGGTGGCCGACTGGGTTGTCAGGTAACCAGCTAGTACTCTATGACAGGGAATTTAAAAACTGGGAATTTTTTTTCTGTTTTAGGTTTTATAATCTGCTAATTTTTATCATTTTTATTTTATATTTTTATTCTTTAATTTGTTTGCTAAAGCTGAATTAAGCAGGGTGATTGATTGATGAGCACCGGCAGCCTGAGATGGTTCCTAGGGTCCTAATAGGAAAGTCTGTTTTTTCTGGTGTTTTTTTGTTTGTTGGCTGCCGTTTCTCTTTCTTTATTGCCCTTTATTCTTTTCCTTAGTTTTTCTCCTTAGTTTCCTTATTTCTTTTCATTTTTTTCATTTCTCCCTTTTCCATTTCTTTTCTTTCATTTCACCTATCCTAGTTTGGTCATTTTTCCCCTTTTTTCTTTTCTTTTTTCTTTTTTCTCTCTTTTCTTCTCTTCTCATCTTTATTTCTTTTATATTATTCTATTTTCTTTCTTGTTTCATTTTTTATTCCAAATTTTAAATTCTTATTCCTTAGTTTTTTGTTTTTTTTTTGATTTCTCACTCTTATTACTTATTTATTTTCCTGGCTCTTTTACGGTTCCTCTTCCATCTTTTTAAAATTATTTCTTTTATTCTTTTTCTCTTCTTTCTTTCCTTTTCCATGGTCTTAATAATTTTTCAAGG